>CAOGCB011203439.1:0-24867 GCA_948266635.1 Cnidoscolus chayamansa | reverse complement strand
TATAAGAACTCCACAAATCACCGAATCAGTCTCTCAAGCCCCTCAGCTGGACAGTCTCCTTTTCTTCTTGATTGCCTCTCATGCACGGGCACCGTCCCCACTTCCGCCATGGAGGCGGCCGAGGAGGCCGAGGGCGGGGCCAAACTCCGCCATCGCTACCGTCACACTCTCCTCTAAGTATAGACCGCAACTTAGCCCTCCAAAATATTTACTTGCAGAACATGGCTAATGCTATGCTTCATGGTTTCCCTCCCCAACAGAACTACTTTCCTTTCCATCAAAACCCTAACTTTCCAATACAAAACCCTAATTTTCCAATCCAAAATACCAATATCCCTCCGCCGCAGCAATTTACCAATGATTTATCTCAACAGCATTCTCATCCCCTCCAAAACTCCAGCTCCCTAATTCAAAATCCGAATTTTACACAGCAACAACTACAGTCTCCTCGTACCTCAGCTCAAAAAGGAGGTCAAAACTTGCATTCTCCTCAAAATTCAGAACATACGAAACAAAAAGGGCAAGAACAGGACGGAGGTGAGCAGGCAGTGGAGAAGGCGCAGCATGATTTAG
Organism: Cnidoscolus chayamansa; assembly: GCA_948266635.1. NCBI lineage: Eukaryota > Viridiplantae > Streptophyta > Magnoliopsida > Malpighiales > Euphorbiaceae > Cnidoscolus > Cnidoscolus chayamansa. The sequence continues at coordinate 24,294 of CAOGCB011203439.1, read as the reverse complement.
TTGAACAACAACAACATACTCACAACTCGGCTCCACAACAAGTTCAAAGCATGCCTCGTCAAAATCCCAAAAAACATAGACGGAAAGAACTTCTTGAGAAAGTTGACCGAGCAGTTGAGAAGGCATGGCGGAATCTTCTTGCGGCCGGAGAGAGTATTTCGGCATGGAAAGTGTCCCAGGCTGCTCTTGTGACTCTGCAGGTTGATTCGTGGGACTCTTTGGGATTACGAATGCAGGAAGTGCCATCACTACACCGGCTTATTCTCACTGAAGGGAAGGTAATTACAAGCTGAAGCTCTCTCTCTCTCTCTCTCATTATATGTATATGTGTTTATATATATAAGGGATAGTATCAGGAGCGGAACCAAGGAATTTTTTTGGGGGGAAAGTTATATACAAATAAATTTGGAAAACTATTAAGTATATTTTAGAAGGGTCAATGTTGCAAATTCAGAGCATATCATAATAGTGTAATAATCTTTATATATATAATTTTATTGAAGTTATGATGGAAATAAATAATTATAATACATGACGTTAAGTATAAGACACCGTAAATTATTTTGGAGGAGGCAATAACTAAAACAAAATAATGCTTCTATAAATATATGCAAAGGAATTGGATGGAGGTTTGTTGTGGGGGTTGGGGGGCTAAGGCTCCACCTAGTCCCTCCCCCCCTGTATAACATTTGAGGTGTGGAATATTGAGATTTTCGTTTAAACTTATTTCTTTAATGTAATTTAAGAAGATAAGCATTTTAGTTTTCTATTTTCATTTTCTTATAGGCAGTGAATGTCTGCTTGTTTGCTCAGCTTTATGTTTGATAAAGCATTTAGTTTTTTTATGCAAATAATAATATAAAGCTTCAATGTCCATGTGACTGCGCTATTGAAATAAACTAAACAATAATACTCAATAAAAGTTGTTTCCTTATGGAAAGTAATTTTCAGTTTTCTATTTTGTGTTTTATAAGAAAACTCTAGTTTGATTTTTTATAAAAAACAGGGGAAGACATGGAAAATGTATTCACCTCTCAATTATAAATTTTTCATAATTTAAAATAAATAATTTTAAAAATGTATCCAAAAAACTTTTATTTTAATTTTATAAATTTTATTTTATTTTGTATTTTGTATTTATATTTTATATTTTTCAAAATAATTGTTTAACTTTAATTATGTAAATGCTATAATATAATTTTTGTTGTAGAAAAGTTATTGTTTTTTATTTGTAAAACAATTAGAAAGCATGACCATTATAGTAAAGGAAAACAATGGAAAACGACTTAAAGCTTTCCCAAAATCTTAGCTAAATTTTAAAAATTGGAAAACTAGTTTTCCCATTTTTCAATTTGTAAAACTGACACATGTCAACAGAAAAGTGAAAACTCTGTTTTCCAGAAAAATATTCTTTAGTTTTCTATGAGTGAACAGATTCTTATTGTTTGGAGTCGGGACTGCTGAAATCTGAATTAGGGTAGTTGGACAATATATTGTGATTGAAGGCTTGGGCCCAGCTATTGTGTTCTGTGATGTCAATTCATTCTTTTCCCTTTTGTTTAGACATCTTTTTCTTTGAATTATAGCTGCAACTGAATATTCTTCTTTGTTTGGTTGCTGCATCTGCAAAAAAGAAGGGAAATGTTCAGAGCTCCTTCTCCTCTATTTTATCTTCTCTAGGGGAGGCAAAACCTATTTGTGAAGGAGTTGCTCGCAAATGTTTTAAGTTTTTGGTATTTTTGGTTATATGTATATGCTTTGAAGAAATATGGAAGAACTTTTAATACACATTAACTCACAGAGTTAGAGATTGTCATAAGGTTCTGTTCCCTTACATGATCTTGGCATTCTGATTTGTGGGTTTTGGGAGGGTCTTATGTCTACACTCTCCTTGCATTGGTTTGAACTAGTGACCTTTGGGTCACAAACTCACAATGAAGCAATCTTTCCAGTGCACCAAGGCTCAGAGAGAGAGGGAGAGATAGAGAGTTATAAATCACAATGAAGCAAATCTTACCACTGCATGCAGCTTGTTCTTTGTCTTGGCATTTGAACGCATAGAGAGAATTCTCTAGGTTGCTGAAATATCATGTAGATGAAAAGAACAATAAAAAATAAAGGATTTATAAATTCTGACCAGAAGAAAGGAATTCTTCTTGACCAATCTGTGTGCTGTAATCATAATGCAGAAAACTTCAGCTTATTATTGTTTGAAAAGGGTGGATATACATCATAAAAAAGTACACAGATCACACCACCTTTTAGGCTATATTCATTGATTTATAAGCTTATTCAATTTTCTTCAAGTTCATGGCATAGTTTAATGTATGATTATATTTATATATTCTAACCAACCAATTGATATGTACAAAGTCATATCAAATTTTGTGAACATTTTTTAATTCCTTTGTTTTTGCTTGTGGTTCTTAGATTAATGCTTATATTCATTGCTTTGTTGGAGTCCGAAGAATTACATCATTGTATGATTTGGAAGTGGCAATTTGTGAGAATGAGGGCATTGAGGAGTTCGCAGAGTTGGAATTGGGCCCTTTGCTGCGACATCCGTTAGTCTTGCATTATTTTTCAGTGAACTCTGATGCAACTGAAGTGTTGAAGATAACTACTGAGGACATTATCTTAAGCCTTCATGAATACATGAGTACTTTTAGAAAAAAAGAAATTAATATTGATGAATTTCTGGATTTCATTGCAAAGAAGCAATCTGTCAAGGGAAAGGGAAATCTCGGTGTGCGTATTCAAGGCTTGGGGTATGTATTCATTAATTATTATGTTAAGTTTTCCTGCTTTTATGTTCCTAATTTTACATTCTATTTGTTTTTTTAATTTGTTTCTTACTTTGAGTTTTTTTTTGGTATTATCTTTCTGATGATTTTTTGAACAAATTTTTTGAAATCAGGTTTTATTGCATTTTTAAAAGCAATAACATAAGAAATGGTCATTGATTTGATATCATCTTTCTCCTGTCTATCTACAGTTCACCTCCTGATATTTACTGGTGAATATCATTTGTTTTATTCAAGAACTAAAATAAATTTCTAATGCGATTTATACATATTTCTTTCTTGTCTACAGAATGCATATTTCTTTCATTAGGGAAGCCAAGAGATCGAAAAATACAACTCTAAAGAAATGTCTGAAGACAGTGAAAAGAAAATCTGAAGCCAAGACCTCCATGAAGGGATCTGGTAATAAATGCCATAAGCGTCCTCTTTTATCTGCACAGAAAAAGGATCTGGATGAACGTTTTTCTGCGATATCTCAGCGTGTTGAATCTTTTGCTTCAGTGCACAAGGATTTCCGTGGAAAGCACATTAGATTTGATTCATCAAGCTCAGAGGATGAAGAAAGCGATGATAGTACATATGAAGGTAACATGAATAGCAGTGATGAGGGGAGTCCATTCTCATTAAAGAATGTCAATAGTAATGATAGGGTGAGTAGCTGTCCTTACCCGTCTGCAACTGAAGAAATGTCACGACTAGGTTTGAAAGGTGAAATGGGTAGCCAATCTTCTCCTCGAACTAGCAGCTCAAGGTACAAAAGATCTGATGGATTGTGTAGAAAGAAAAGAAAATTTGAAGATGTAAGTTTCACTGCCTCTACACCCTCCAAATGTCTTAAACAAGACACAGGGAAACACAATAGTCATAGAAGTGAAGTAGACAATGATGCTAAGGAGGTCACCAACATAAGTGAAGATGATGTTTCAATTTCTGATAACTCCATGAAAATGTTTATCACGACATGGAAGCAGGCGTGCAAGGAGCATAATGTGGCTGAGGTAAATTGATGCAGGCATAATGATAAAACTATCTTTACCTTTATTGATGTTGGCCCCTTAGCTTCTGTTCTTGAATTCTAGGACAAAATTTTCTGGATTTATGTTGTTTTCATATTTGTTGATACGATGCTTTTTGATGTATTTGAGTTTGCAAAAAGGTCGACTCTCTGGAGTAATCTGTATTGCAAATATTCAATACAAAAATCCTGTGTTTGTGTGTGTATACATGTTAATATCTGCAAGGGGGCTTTTCCTCCTATTGATTGACTGGGATACTGGTTACCAAAGAATATTGTGAAATCTAAAAGTAGTGCAATGATTTGGATATTGAGGAAGTGGTCTTAGTGAACTTGAAGTTGGGAATTCTAGATTCTGGTGAGTTAAGTTTCTTTAGAGCCCCAAGATAACAGTAGAATTGAAAATTTTGCTCTAGCTTTAGTTGCATCTTCCCACTTCGCTCTCTCCCTCCCCAACCCCTCTGTCCATCCCTTCTTCTCTTCTATAAAATGGTACTGGAGGCGTAGGGGGTTGCTGACTGATAACTTATGGTGAGGTTTGGCATTCTAGAGAGTGGAAGAGCTAGTGAACTATATCTATTTGAGCTGCAGTTATCCTCCTGATGGAACCCCGACCCAGAACACCTTGCACATAAAATGGAAAAAAATCACTGATATGATCTGGTTGCGTCCCCAGTTGGATGATTTGAAATTTGTACATGTTGTTTACTGGCTCTTCCCAAAAGTGTTCATTGTTCTGCATGCAATGATGCGACATTTTAGACTACAAAGTGCAAACTTTTTAGTATTGGTTCGTGGCGCTATGGTTATGTATTAGATGCTTCAGCAATAATTAGTATGCAATTTCTAGTTGTTGACTGTCTATGTGGATGGTACATGTAGAAATTGATCTTCTCTTAATTAATTATTTATTTGTTATTGGATAATGTATTGCCTTTCTCACCAATCACCATCTATCCTTTTGTGGTTTTTTAGGTTCTTAAGAGAATGCTCCAGTTTTATGAACCCTTGGATGATAGGAAGACTTCTCAACGAAGGAAAAAAATCAAATCATTGTTTTTATCTTACCCATGTATTGGATTGCTCAATGTTGCTGTAAGTAATTTCATAGATTTAATTACGTTGCTCCTGGTGCATGGTTTTCCAGTTTGTATTGGTCTATCCAAAATGGAGGGATTGGAGAAAAATAGGAGGGCCTTTTTTCTTTTTTCAATTTTGCACTTAAATAAATTCATAAAATTTTAAATCATGTGTTCTACCCATATAACCCTTCTTTTTCCTTGCTTCTTTAACTCTATCCTATCTTTCCTTCTTAATACCCTTCATTCCATAATCGCATTAATTTTTATGTAGTTTGTTGAGGTAGGATTGGCTACATCAAGGTAGGACAAGGGTACAGAGAGAAGACTTGTGGGTGTTGCTGTATAACATAGCATTCTGTCAAGCTGTCATATTAGATATGGTGGACTTCTTGCTTACCCAAAAAAAGAGAAAAGAGTGATGTAATTAATATCATATTGTGTCGTGGCTAATTCATGAGTCTATTAACCAGCTGATGATTAGCACTTAACCAACCAATAAAGATGTAATGGTGTGGTGATGTGGTTCTGACTTGGGAGTCATTTTCTTTAACCTAATTTCATAAATGTTCTATTACAGCTATAAGTTGCATTACTTGTCCCTCCATCCGATTTTCTCTTTCAACCTATATTTCTTACAGTGATTGTTGAATTCTCCAAAGAATTTATGGAAATTGGAATTGGAATTTTCAAGATGTCTAGTAATAAATTCTCTTTGCTTAGAAAATTATGTTTGGATCGTGCCCCTCAACTCGCTCTTAAGAGGTGCAGTTAATAATACAGTGTGACCAAAAAGAAAGGTCATCAAATGATTTTTTTTTTGTTATAATAGTTGCACAAAATACTATTATTATTATTTTGGCTTTCATCATTTGTATTTTCTCATGTGATGCACACTATCATTGCTCATACTTTTCTTTGTTCTGGGCTTATACTTGAATTTAAAAGGTTTCTGCTATATAGCCCCACATTTTACAAGTAGTTATCAGTTCATGAGGTTTTTCCAATTGTGGCATTTTAGTCTTTGCTTTTATTACTGGATATTTGTTACTCTTCTGCTGCATGGTACACAATGATCCTTTTCTGATAAAGAGTGACACAGGAAAGGAAAACTAGATATAGGAATTATTTTGATTTAATCTTTGATTTGTGAATTTAAATCTTCAATTCAGATTTTTTTAGTGCAATTGGGAAGTTTAGATTTCCATTATTTATGAAAATTTAAAAAGCTCTTCTACTCTTTTAGGTTTAGAATTTTATTAGTATTGTTGACTTATTATTTTCCTACATTGGGATTTTCCAATATTATTAGTATATGAATACTATCTGATTTAGGTATTTGGTAGTGTTATCATTTGATGTGTCTTCTATTGGTTCTACATCTAAGAATCTATTTACAAATGGCAAGATTATACTGTTGCAAGGTGAAAAGACCTTTATTCTTTTTTACTTCTAATGTCTACAGTTATTGTTATATTGCAGTGGATGACCTGTCCAACTCTTATCCATGTAGTGTAGTAATTTGAGATCTTTTTATGAATAAATGTACATATGTTTTGCAGGTCACCTCTATGAAATGTGGCATGTTGGATAGCATCTATGATACTTTCCAAGTCTTAACCCAACATGAATCGCCAAACAGCCTTCCTGAGTATGAGAGCATTGATGTTGAACCAGGTGAAAATCAGATGCCAGTTGTCCCTGACCCTGACCGTAATCTGCAGCAAACACAAAGTGAGTTATCTTAGCTTTTCACAAATGAGGCTTTACTGCTGTGTAGATGCATGTAATGCAACTGTTTGTCTTTCGATTTCCACTTTGACAAGAGGGATAGTAGTCTTCATTATGTAAGTTTGTGCACAATCATAGCTAGAAAGTGAAGTTTCAGGGGAAGAACTTGATGAAAAAGCAGGAAAAAGGAAATAAGAAGTCGGAAGAGGGACTTGGAAAGAATTTTCTTGGGGGTCATGGCATGGGTTGCTGCTAAGTATAGTGGTGTGACAAGCATTGGGTCTTATCTGCTAATTTAGGAAATATAAGATATACAGGATGAACAAAAAGGTATAAGGTCTACTTGTGGAAATGAACAAAATAGTATGAGATCTATTTGTGCTTTTCAACTCCTTACTGGACTTTTAATGATCCATGCTTTATGCTTGAAGCAAAAAAGAATAACTCTATTGTTTTTTTTTCATCAAATGCAATTTTTTATGATAGATTATATATTTTTTTTTCTGATAAGCATTGCATAATGATGGTTTCTTTCTATGTTTCTTGTGTACAATGCTTTCTAAACAATCTATGGACTTGTTTGTTAATAGGTGTAGTAGGCATTACCGTTGAAGAGGTTCTTGGTAAAATTAATGAGTATTATGAATTTGATTGCAAGTTTGATACTGATGGAAAATATCTTCCGGAGGACAAATTTATTTCTTTGAAGAAGCTGTGTGGTTGCGAGATCTGGCTGCTTGACCAGTTTGGTATTAAGGAATTCAAATCCCTTGGTTATGGAGAATTCTTCATTTTCCTAAAGAAATACACCTCTTTATTACCTACTGAATTACAGAAGCTCTTAGCTGGTGAAATATGTGAAAAGTCACCTCTGGAGGTTTTGCTGCTGCAGCATCAGTTGATGTTGTTGGTATCACAGGCTTCAAATAGTTTATGGGAGGGTGAAACTATCTCCAAAAAGATGATTTCTGCATTGCTTGTAAGGCAATTTCCTATGCTTAGTTTTAAAATTATGGAGAATGGATCAATGGAGGACTTTCTACACATTGTAAGTGAAAATAAAAATAATGTGATTTCAAAATGTGTTCTGTTTTCTGCAACATTGTTAGGAGATCCATCAAAAGAAGATGATATTGTGGAAAGCAATGGCATAAGAACCAATAATGCCTGGAATGATTCTGCTACCTCCAAGAATGCAATTGAAGTTTTGCTTAGGGCACCTATGTTATCTGATTTAAATTCATGGTCACATTGGGACCTCTTGTTTGCTCCTTCTCTTGGCCCTCTTGTAGGATGGTTGTTAACTGAAGTGAATGCCAAAGAATTGTTGTGTTTGGTAACAAAGGATGGTAAGGTGATTCGAATTGATCCGTCTGCTAATGTAGATTCATTCTTGGAAGCTTCACTTCAAAGATCATCATTCCAAACAGCAGTCAAACTACTATCCCTGTTATCATTGGCTGGGGGGGAAAAGCATGTACCTTTGTCCCTTCTAAAATGTTATGCACGCCATGCATTTGATGTCATTTTGAAGAATCATTTGGAAAATAAGGAAGTGCAGGACAACAAGACCTATTTATTGCTTGGAAAAATAACTGATGAGGCTGCTAATGATATAAGTGGTGACTTGCATAAAAACTCAATCCAAATGAATCAGGTGGTTTCTGGTGCCTCAAGATTTGTACTTGATTCTCTTGGTTATCTGCCTTCAGAATTTCGTGGTTTTGCAGCTTGCGTGTTACTTTCTGGAATGCAATCAGTGATTAAAGATGCCCCTTCAGCCATATTGTTAGAATGTAACCAAGAAGAGCGTATCATGCTTCACGAAATAGGATTATCTAATGGCATAGTGGAGTGGATTGAAGATTACCACACATTTTATGTAACTGGTACTACCAATTTGTGCACATCTTCTAAGCCAGAATGCTTGGATGCTGCTGGGTCTGCAGTAAGCATAGGCTTGAGGTATGCACCAAAATCACTGGAAATGTCTTCCTGTGGTGATTGGGAAACAATTGTGTATCAAGCGGAGGATGTGGATAATGAAGCAAGTACTGAAACTAGACCCACCGTCGAAGATGTTTCCAGCAATGAAATTGGCAACAGTTGTACAGAAGAATCATCTGAGCTTGATAAACAGAAGGATGCAGCCGTGGTTATTGAATCTATCAGGAGAGATGAATTTGGTTTGGATCCGAATCTTTCATGCATGGAGAGCACCATGTTGAAAAAGCAACATGCTCGCTTAGGGAGAGCACTTCATTGTCTTTCTCAGGAATTGTACTCTGAGGATTCTCATTTTCTTCTTGAGCTGGTAATTGGACTAGCTTTCTTTCCTTTTGTTCTTTCCAGAATTCTACATTGGAGTTCAATATATTTTCTACTTAATGGATGTATCAGGGGATTTTTATATTGCTCTGTCTACAATTTATCATTTGTCGAAATCTAGATAGTTTCTTTTAATTCCTTTCCTTTGTTTTTTATTTTTCCACTAGCAATATAATTTCTTTATAGCTAGAAAGATATTGCTTTAGACTGTTTGTTTCATGGAAAGGGTATTCTGCATTTTCTGGTGTTTAGGACCTTTGGAGAATTAGTTAACAATATTTTTTTTTCTTGGTTAAAAGGAAGGCTAATCCGTGAAAGAGGATGTCATTACCTATAAGGAACCATATAAAACTTGCACATTAGTCCACTAACTACTGCTGGTTACCCTGGCCATCACTGGCCACCGACCACCTTGATGGTTGCTCAATGAGATGTATGTCTTGCTCTTATAAATTGTGGATGGGCTGGAGTAAGAATAAGATATGGAGATCGATTTTTAGTATTTATAAATAATGATTAATCATTTGTTGATTTGTTTTCCAGGTATTATTTATATTTTAATGATAAAATGTAACTTTATGTTATGATCTTTAATCACTTATTGCTTCAGGTTCAAAATGCTGATGATAATGTCTATCCTGCAAATGTGGAACCAACTCTTACATTCATTCTTCAAGAATCAGGTATTATTGTTTTAAACAATGAGCGGGGATTCTCTGCTCAAAATATCAGAGCTCTTTGTGATGTTGGAAATTCGACCAAGAAAGGATCTGGCACTGGATACATAGGGCAGAAAGGAATTGGCTTCAAATCAGTCTTTCGGGTATGTTTTCTCCCTTTCCTCAGGCACTGGGTACAATTATCTCAGTTTGAAAGGGAACATTCATGCGGCACCATTAAAGGGATATGGGAATGAACCAAAAAATTTGTTTTCTAGTGATTAATCTGCATTTTGTTTAACATTTTGGCATCTTAATGCCACTTTCCATTTTGTATACATTTGATAGTGAGGCTTTACTATGCCCTCTGTTCCTTAAGGTCACATTTTGTTCACTCTAGAAAGAAGAATGGAGTCCAATTCGTGGAATTTGATTCCCTTTTTTAACACAAGAAATCCAAATATTTATGGTGTTTAAATTTGACTATCTTGAATTTAGCTATAAATTGCAATTGCTTCACCTTTTAGCTTTGATTCTTTAAAATAACCATTAAATACTTTGCAGTCATTTAAAAAAAAAAAATTGCAATAGGTTTCATGGGATTTGGATATTCATTTCTATTCCCATGTGAGCCAAACATGTCGTTCATGAATCTTTTAATTAGCTACAATCTAAGATTCTATGTTCCAACCTAGCCAGGTTTTTAAGTGCGGCAACACTCATAAAACACTGAGACATGGCTATATTTTTTGTCATCTGCATTTGGTAATATTAAACAATTAGATTCAACGGTGCTTGACATTTTTTTCTCTTCTTTTAATGTAAATACTCACAGATATAACAATTTTTTTTTATCTTATTTTAATGTAAATAATTACAATTATTCTGGTTTTATGTTTCTTGTACTAAAAGTTTTCTCATGAATTTTTGGTCTTCTATCAGGTAACTGACTCTCCTGAGATTCATTCCAATGGTTTTCATATTAAATTTGATTTAAGCGATGGTCAGATTGGTTTTGTTTTGCCCACAGCTATACCTCCTTGCAATATGGACTTGTTTAGCAGGCTGGTGTCTGGAGAGACTGTTCAAATGGATAAGAAGTGTTGGAACACTTGTATTGTGCTTCCTTTCCGGTCAAAATTATCAGAAGGAACTGCCATGAAAATGTTTTCAGATCTTCATCCTTCTTTACTACTATTTCTTCATCGTCTTCAGTGTATTATGTTTCGTAATGTGCTTAATGATTCACTCATTGTGATAAGGAAAGAAATTTTGCAAGATGGTATTATCAAGGTTTCATGTGGAAAAGATAAAATGACTTGGCTTGTTGCCTCTCAGAAGTTGCAGGCACATGCAAGTCGTCCTAAGGTTCAGACAACTGAAATAGCCATAGCATTTACACTGGAGGAATCAGATAATGAGGATTACCGTCCACTTTTGGACCAACAACCTGTTTTTGCTTTTCTTCCTCTAAGGACATATGGTCTGAAATTTATTATCCAAGGCGATTTTGTTCTTCCTTCATCTAGAGAGGAAGTAGATAAGAATGATCCCTGGAACGAATGGTTGTTGACAAATTTTCCTGGTTTGTTTGTGAATGCAGAGAGATCATTTTGTGCTCTTTCTTGTTTCAGGGAGAATCCAGGAAAAGCTGTGACAGCTTTTATGAGCTTTGTGCCACTTGTTGGGGAGGTTCATGGTTTTTTCTCTGGACTTCCTAAAGCAATTGCTTTAGAATTACGAAGAACAAGCTGCCTCCTTTTGGAAGGAGACAATCGTAAAATGGTTCCTCCATGCAGTGTTTTGAGAGGTTGGAATGAACAAGCTCGCATTCTTCTACCTGATGGCTTTCTTCAAGAACACCTTGGTCTTGGATTCTTAGATAAGAATATAATGTTGTCTGATTCACTCGCAAAGGCACTGGGTATTGCAGAATATGGGCCTGAAATTCTAATAAAATTTATGGCTTGCTTATGCCGGACAGAAAATGGCTTAAAGTCAATGGGTTTTGGTTGGTTATCTTCCTTCCTAAGTGCTCTTTATACAATGTTTTCCCATTCTACTGGGTCATCTGATTTTATAGATAAGCTTCAGCAGATGCCATTTATCCCTCTTTCAGATGGTACATACAGCTCAGTGGATAGGGGTACAATTTGGTTACATTCTGATATTTTAAGTACTGGGTTTGATGGTGCACAGGAACTTGTGGCGTTTCCGCAGTTATATGTTAAACTTCAGACTGTAAATCCGGCACTGTTTTCTGCATCAGCTGCTGATGGGACTTCAGCGGACAATAGTGCTAGGATGCTTCAACAAATTGGCGTTCAACAGTTGTCTGCACATGAAATTGTTAAGGTTCACATTTTACCTTCTATATCTGATGACAGAATGACGAATAATGATGAGGCTTTAATGACAGATTATCTCTGCTTTGTGATGATACATCTACAGTCTAACTGCCCTCATTGTTGTGTTGAAAGAAACTACATTATATCTGAGTTACAAAACAAAGCTTACATATTGACAAATCATGGATATAGAAGACCTGCTGAGACGTCTATTCATTTCAGTGAAGAATATGGAAATCCTGTCAATATAAATAAATTGGTTAATGTTATAGATATGAAATGGCATGAGGTTGATATCACTTATTTGAAACATCCAGTAAATGATTCGCTGCCTAACAGGTTGATGAAATGGAGGGGGTTTTTCCAGGAAATTGGTGTCAGAGATTTTGTGCAAGTTGTGCAAATTGAAAAAGGTATTTCTGATTTATATCATTCTGTTTTGAAGAATATAACATGGGATACTGGGCTGATTTCCCCTGGATCAGTAGCCAAAGATTGGGAATCCTATGAGTTAGTACAGATATTATCTCATTTGTCAACAAGTGGAGATAGAGATAGTTGTAGATATCTCTTGGAGATTCTTGATACGCTATGGGATGATAACTTTAGTGACAAAGCCACTGGTTACTGCATTTCAGAATCTAGTGTTCATGGCAGAACATTCAAGTCTTCCTTTTTAAGTAGCATCCATGATGTTCAGTGGGTAGTATCAAGCATGGATGATTTGCTCCACTACCCCAGTGATTTATTCTATGATTGCGATGTGGTACGATGTATCCTTGGTGGTTCTGCTCCGTTTGCTCTTCCAAAGGTGAGTATGATATTCATGTCAGGGGAATTCTAAATCATGATTTGGAAATTGGAATTCCTTACACCCATTTGAACCACAATGTCACCTGGTCTTATATGCATGAGAATGACAGCTACTAAGCACAGTTTTCATTTGACCCCATGCACAGTAAATTGATTGTGAGAATTCACTAGTAATATATTGAAGGCTCAATGCCTTCAATCAATTTGTAAATTGTGATATAATGACTTGATGAGGTCAAAGTAAATTTATTACTGCATTTTGAAAGAAACTGCATAGGATCAGTTGTTATATAACTAGTTACTGATGATTTAAGAAATAGTGGAATAAATGTTAAAATAGGATAGACATGGGCTGTCTTTTTGACATGAACTGTTCCATTCTTTTACCCTTTTAACAGGTGAGAAGCACGAAGTTGTCGAGTGATATTGGCTTTAAGACTAAAGTTACTCTTGATGATGCCCTGGAAGTTTTAAGAATATGGAGGGAATCAGAGACCCCTTTCAAGGCCAGGTATATGATACTTTTTTATAAGATGTAATCATGCGCTGATGAACTTGAGGAAACCATCATATATAAGCTTATGATTTCATTTATCATTGTCTTGGCTCACTACCATGTAGCCTTAATTTTAACTAAATGTGATGTCTATTAAATTCATGAGCCATTCAAAATGATATCTTTGTTTTATTGCTTATTTTCATGTTATGTTCCAAGTATTTGCTATAGATATGTGTTTGCTTTGTCCTGATATTTGTAGTTTTATTCCTGTCACTGAAATGACATTTTTACATGCAGCATAACACAAATGTCTAAATTATACACATTTATCTGGGATGAAATGGCTGTGTCAAAGAAAAGAGTTTTGGAGGCACTACATCCAGTTCCATTTATTTTTGTTCCATATGAATCCAGTTCAAGGCATGAGGAACTTGTGTCTGGTGTATTCTTGTCTTCTGAAGAAGTTTATTGGCATGATCCAACTGGTTCTGTTGATAACATGAAGAATATCCACCTTCAATGCGGTTTGACAGTTGTGCCTCAGCAGCCCTTAAGCAAGACATTGTGCAATGTTTATTCAGGACTTCATGACTTTTTTGTTAAAGAGTGTGGAGTACTTGAGATCCCTTCTTGCCGTAACTACTTCGAAATTCTGCGACAGTTATCAACTGTTGCTTTGCCTTCACAGGCTGCTAGCACAGTGAGTAACTAAATTTAAAGTATGAAGATGTTGAACTGATGAGATTTTGCTGCAATCTAACCCTTTCTGTTTGTTTTAGGTCTTGCAGGTCTTTCTGAAGTGGACTGATGGGCTGAAATCTGCATTATTAAGTTCTGAAGATATCAGTTACATGAAGGAATGTCTTCATAAAGTAGAATATACAATACTTCCCACTGTACAAGATAGGTGGGTTTCATTGCACCCTTCATTTGGCCTCGTGTGCTGGTGTGATGATAAGAATTTGAAGAAGATCTTTAAGGATCTGGACAATATTGATTTCATGTACCTCGGTAATCTTATTGACTGCGAAGAAGAGATGCTTCAAACTAAGGTATCTGACCTGATGCATAATTTAGGGATTCCTGCTCTCTCAGAGGTAAGCCTTGATAATTGCCTCCCCACTCCCTTCTTTAGTTGGTCCCTTCCTTTTTCTGTTTTCAGAACAGATGTTGTTTTAACTAGTCAGTGTTTTATGCCTATTCCACTTAAAGTATCAAATTTACCAAGTAAAGCACAAAATTCTTGATACCATTTGGTCATTCCATCTCCACTCTACATTACTGACATTAAACCGAAGTGACCTAAATGTCTATTCATGCCATCTTGAGGTTATTCTATATACTGGAAAATTTTATTGTACATTGGCTTTAAAAGATGAATGTTGTCTAAAATATTGACATTATTGCATAGGACATGTATTTGCATGCCTTAAGTGATGTTTCTTGTTTCTTCATTGTTATGCACTGAACATCATTTTCTTCTGGTTGTGTTATGTGAGTGCGTTCCCATATTAGTAAGCATCTTCACTGTTCAATTAAACTGCATAGATTTTTCTAGTCTCATAATGTGTGCCCTTTATTGGTCCCTGTGGTGCTGAATTACTCACACTGGTATATTTTTTATTTAGCTACATAACCTTCATGATATATTGCATGAGACTCTCTCACTCCTTCCTTCATTTTTCTCCTTTTTTTAAGGGTTGAATTGAATGAAATTAGTCCTGCACTCTGTTGCTATTTAAACAGGTTTGAATATCTAGGTTAAATTTTAGCATGAATTACTTGCTCAGTAACTCCTATGTGGGCCACATTCAAGCTGATATATATTCTAAGCTGGACTCAAGTGCAAGCACTTCTAAGTCACTGCAAGTTTTACTTACACCACCTAATAACTGATACATGCTTACATGCATTTAAAAAAAAGGTGCAAATTGATATCGTTTTCCAAAAGGCTGACTGCTCAATTTAAACCATGTACCTATTGGAGAAGTTCAATTTTTAGTCCATTTTCAACTTTGGCAAATTAGCCTAGAAGTTTCCATATTAGCTTCAATTAACTCAAAAACTTTACGAAAATCAAGAAATAGAGCTTCTTGATTTTTGGGCTAAATTGAGCTATATGAACATTAATGGTGCTTGATGAATTCTTATTGAAGCTAATATAATAAATTTTTAGACACTTCTGTTATTAAAATCAAGGAATTGTTATATGATGTCAGTTTTAAAAACTTTCATTTAGGTTTCCTTTCACTTTTTTCTTCTTCTTCATCTTCTTCACTTACTCACTTTCTCTCTCTTCCCCCTCCCTTTTTGTTTTTCTCTTTCTCTTAACGCACATTCCTTGATGCAGATTATAACTCGAGAAGCAATATACTATGGTCCATCTGACTCTAGCTTCAAAGCTGCATTGGTTGATTGGGCACTTCCTTATGCTCAGCGCTATATCTATAGTGTACACCCTGATAAGTATCTCCAATTTAAGCTGTCTGGATTGAATCATCTTAAGCAGCTAAAGATTACTGTAGTTGAGAAGTTATTCTACAGGAATGTGATAAAAAGCTGTGGTAGTGCCTCTAAGAAGCGATATGAATGTAGCTGTCTTCTGCAGGTATCTTTGTCTCCTTTTTCTGACAATAGTTGATTTTTGGTGCCCAATAGTTTCTAAAATCTGCTATTCATCTATGACAAAGTCTTGAGAGCACAGGAAATTTATACCATATAGAACTTTATCCTTTTATTATGAAACTCATTCAGTGGGGATCTTAATTCCTATGCATCTATCCGTTTTGAGAATCAATAAGCTGATCTTTATCTGAAAAAAAAAATACTCTTGATACGCAATTAGTGTCTTAACCTACATAATTAGATCCCTTTTAATTTGATCTTCAGGGTAATACTTTGTACACAACTTCGGAATCAGATTCACATGTGCTATTTTTGGAGCTTTCTCGATTGTTCTTTGATGGTACTTCAAATTTACACTTGGCGAATTTCCTTCATATGATCACAACGATGGCAGAATCTGGCTCCACTGAGGACCAAACAGAGTTCTTCATTTTGAACAGCCAAAAGGTGTCGAAGCTTCCTGATGATGAATCTGCTTGGTCACTCTCAACTATTTCTACCTTGTCAGAGAATGATGGATCACTTAAGGTAGGTACTGCATCAATGGAAATAAACGATCAGAAGACCTCTAAGTACAAAAGGAAAGTGGGAATCAGCTCTAATTGGCCACCTGTAGATTGGAAAACTGCACCAGGTTTTAGTTATGCTCGTGCAAATGGTTTTAAGACTCAGGCTGTTGCACCGCATCCTAGCAGTTCATGCAAGACTGAGGAGGATGATTCAGAGGAAATCATCATTCAAACAGATACCTCTATGCCAATTGAGATTGATACTGATTGGACCATTGAAGAGAACACAGCAGGATCAATTTTACCAGATTCCAAAAGCATGGACAAACATTTTGCTCGTACTTGCAATCAGACTGAAAATTTGGATATTTCATCTGACCCTGTCGACTTACCTCTCATTGCTGATGTCCCTGAACCAAGTTCGTCGATATTTTTTAGGAGAGAGAAGTTGAACACTGGGACAGCTGATGTGTCACAATTACTGATTACTGGAAGACTAGGGGAGCGTGTAGCTTTCAAATATTTGTCTGAAAAATTTGGTGAGAAAGTAGTGAAATGGGTTAACGAAGACAGAGAAACTGGGTTGCCCTATGATATAGTTATAGGGGAGGAGGAAAGTACGAAAGAGTACGTTGAAGTAAAAGCAACAAAGTCTGCAAGGAAGGACTGGTTCATTATATCAATGAGGGAGTGGCAATTTGCAATTGAAAAAGGTGATGCTTATAGCATTGCTCATGTGGTCCTTCTAAGAAATAATACAGCGAAGGTCTCACTATTCCAAAATCCTGCAAAACAATGTCAAGCAGGCAAGTTGCAGTTGGTTTTTATGATGCCAAGGCAGCAGAATGAATCTACTCTCATCTCCTAACTAGTGCTATTTTTTTTTGTATTTCTAACTGCTAACATGGACCAAGTAGGTGTTCCATTTTGTATATCGGTTCAAAAATTTTGTGGAGCCCCCCCTTCCCTTCCGTTAGATGCAGAATACTCTCTAATAGTTTCAATCCGACTGCTTTGTTGAAGTGCATGAAGAGCTTAGGTCTGTAGAGAGAAGCATAATCCTGATTTCATGTTGTATTCATTGGAGGACAATAGTCTAGCATTTCATATATATATATATATATATATATATATATATATATATATTTGATACCGAACTGTTATTAATATTTTCATGTTTGCTTTTGATTTAAATAATTTTGTTCATTTGAAGTGTTCTTCATATATGAAAATTATATACATGGAAATGCATCTGACGCATATGTTGCCTGGCATGGAAGAGAATCGGCCGTTTGATTACGCTGAGGTTTCTTCAAGTGACGCTCCTTTTATTCTTATAATTACAGAAACCACTTCCAACACGAATCAAGCGAAGTCAGTATGCTACTTTTTCATCCCAGGCACAAAGTTGCAACTCCCCATTTACCGATCAAAATTGCAGGTGTTTTCCAAATCCCAACTTGAGCATATCTTTGAGGCGTTACTGGGTGATTTCAGTTAACGCATCCTGTCAATAGATTTTCTTATGTCCATATGCGAATTGCAACTAGAAAAGCTTAACGCTAACCATGTTTAATCGCAAAACAAATAGTACATTATCAGGTTTGGAGGATGAAGGACCTTCTTGATATGAAAATAACACGGACCATACATTTTCTTTCTAGGCAAAACCGCTAGTTATACAACTTAAATTAACCAAAACCCAACTGATGATTCTCAACATTCAACTATCATTTACATCCACTTGAAACGAAAAGAAAAAATTTGTGACCGCTATTGTTTGTTCATCTGCTGCCAAAACCATATATCCACCTCCAAATAAGGGGGTTAACTGATGTTCCGTAAACTTCCAGCATCTCTCACTGGGTCTTCGGTTTTTGAACCTGAACATATGGGAAAAAACCAATGAAGTGGGCAACCTTCGGATTCCACCCCAGCTGCTCAGCACGACAAAACATAAGGAATGTGTTCGCAAAATATGAATTGAAACCCATCAAGACATGCCATAGAGCATGTCCCTGCGGGTTGAAGTACCACTGCGAAATTTCACCGCAGAGAACGCGATCAAAGAGCCAACAAAGACTGCCCAATAATATGGTACCAACATATAATTTTGCAAGCCGCTTGGCAGACACATCTTTTGTGTAAATGTAGTATTTGTACACCCGGGGGATGCAAAGAAGGCAAAGTATTGCATAATGCACCTTAAAACCAATTCCAAAACGAACCCATGCATGAAAAGCTGCAAATGCAGCTCCGTAGATGAACAAGAAGGTGGGCATTGTACTCCGGTAGTGCCAATCTGGAGAATAAAGGATATAAAAATACAAAAGCATTTCCCACACCATTGGTGTTTCATCACCTTGTTGTTGCCTGAGTAAAGAAAACCTTAAATCATTATAATTTTTTTACCGCCGCGGAAAACAAAACAAATAGAGGCAGTGAATCAACTCCTAGATATATTTTCTATAATACACTCATTGTATCTGCACCAATACTTGTAATTAAGCCCAATATCCAATTAATGCTAAATTCAATGAAGGCATTGCAAAAGTTAAATTTTGTTATTACATGACATTCATTTTGAGAACAAAATCTGTCAATCTTGTCTGGTACTTAAAGTGAGAGCTAACACCCATGAAAGAAAAAATCATTTCGGTCCTACAAAAGCAACCAGTTACAATTTCCTATTCTCTTCTAAATTTAACTGACATAATGCCCCTTTACTTAATTATAATAAATTCTAATACTGTGTAGTATAGGAAAAAAATGGTTTGTTTCCTTCAATTCACTATATAGTCTCCTTATACAATGGCATCCCATTATGCCACGCTGGATGATAATTCATTTGTTTAGAAAGAAATAAGATTATAACAAGGAGGGAAAAAATTTAAACTTTCAAATATTGTTCTGATTAAATAAGTTAAATCAAGTCAAATTTAACAAGGTTGCGCCACATTTGATTTTTCAATAAAGAACCTTCAAATACATGCATCAATTTACTAACACACTCAAAAACTGAAGAAAACTCCTTTTGAAAAAATAGAACATGTTTGGGAGGGGATCTGGTTATAAACCAAAATAACTATGAAATACCTCTTCAAGGGTAAAAAAGAAGGTGCTAGGTTGAATACTCCATGATGTTTCCTTTATGTGAGGTAGGGGAATGACAGTATTCATGCAAGTATTTATGTTGCATATAAGCATCCAAAAATGCACAATATCTAAAGGGTTAGGAAAGCAGCAAGATATGACAGTCATGTGTTAATCTAGAAGCAGCTGGTAAAACATGGCAGCTGCCTAGAAACATTTCTTATACCTTTGCTTCTTGTGAATTTCAATAAAGATCCTTTTGAA
This sequence comes from Cnidoscolus chayamansa, assembly GCA_948266635.1. Lineage (NCBI taxonomy): Eukaryota > Viridiplantae > Streptophyta > Magnoliopsida > Malpighiales > Euphorbiaceae > Cnidoscolus > Cnidoscolus chayamansa. The sequence continues at coordinate 4,527 of CAOGCB011203439.1, read as the reverse complement.
GTCCCTAGCTCAATAAAGAAACTCTGAATGAATGCACAGATTTCCTTCCTAGTGACTAAAGAAGTAGAAGACTTTCTCAAACAAGTATTTAACATTCTAAGCACACACGTCCATTGTTCTAAAGGAATCCTAATCAATAGATAAAATCAGCAGAGCAACTGAAAGAAATTGATGAACTTACATATGTTGTAAGGTGCTGTGGTACAGCATGCTTCCAATGGCAAGTATCATGTTAGATATGTTAAGTACACTAAACCTCTTCTCAAAATGTTGTCTCAAGGCATTTATGAGGCCAATTAACGCCAATAGAATGCTCGGGATATTTGATATGGTATTGAAAAACTCTGCAATATAAGAAGAATAGACATAATTTTTCTCACACCAATCTGCAGATGTTACAGGACCCCAGAAACTAGATATTCCTTCTGCCATTCTTCAATATGTCCAAGATGTTGATAAATCAATTGATGCACCTTCTGCTAAGATTTTACTGAGGTCATAACCTACAATACATGCACAGCAGAAGATGAGATGATAAGCTTCAAACAATAACTGGTACTCAATTTGCATATTAAACCTGGTAAAACCTGAGCTATAACCTCAGCAGAAGTGAGAATAAATTTGATAACTACACTTAAAACTAGTTTAAAGCACAAATGCCATAACTTAAAACAATGCAAAGTTTTAAAAAACTAAATTTCTGAAGATATATCTACACAAAAAGGAAAGAAATTTCAATTGTATAATCAAATGAACCAAAAGAAAATTTAAGATATCATGTTTCAGAAGAGAAACAGAATGCTGACGTGAAGAGAAACAGAATGCTGACGTGAAAAGAAATAATGCTAACACCAATCTTGTTAGCAAAAATAATGGCATGGAGAAAGGTGAACAAAATAATGGGAAAGAAAATCTTTTAAATCCTCATTTCTTATCTGTTTCCAGATTATTAGTGAAGCCTACAGAGCATAAAGGAGGCACAGGGATAGTGGGATACACAAACACAAGGGAATCATTTAGAAGTTAGAGACTCCACAAAAATGTGCATCAGAAAACTTCTAAAATGTTTTTAAAGGATGTCATATTTTATATTTTTATTTCATAACCTAAGCCGAAAATTAACTGATATTTTTTGTTATAATCCATCTTCAAGCAACTGTAAAGTTTGCAAAATGATGAGACAACTTCTTCATGATACCTTGGTTAAATAACAGCATGAAAGAACGACCAAGTCATTGAACATAGGTCAACATAAGATCAGAAATCCACGCACAGATGAAGATATTAGCTGAATGACCTAAAATCTATCAAATTATTAATCCTCTCAATGATAAGATGAAGTTGATTTTGTTGATCATTTAGGTCCAAGTCTCAATAATAACTAAGCCTTAATCCAAACTAATACCAGTTGGGATTGCCATATGCACCCTTTGTCACCATTCAGGTATGTTTTGAATTGATATTCAAGACTTTTGAACTCTTTAATATTACTTCCCTCCACGTCATCCTAGTCTCCCCCTTCCCCTATTCACTTCTTCGCCAACTAACTTATAATATTTCAGTATTGGGACATTCAATTTCTATGTTGAAAATGACCAAAACCATCTTAAAACAACCCTATCACTGAATATCAAGAGAAAGGAAAAGAAAATGCCTATTACCAGCGTCGTTTAATTAAATTATCCAGGGTTAAAGGAATTAACAACAGGCTCCTATGCAAAAAATAGAATTTTTGTGGATACCTTTTCCTTTCATAGCTTTCAACAAAATATGCAATTTAGATGTTGCATCTGCTCTGGGGCATTGAGCAGCAGTTAACGAATCAATTGCACATGGCAATCTCCATAAACGGCAAACATGGATTAGAAACATTGCAAATGATGCAAAGAAATTAGAATACAACAAAGAGATAAAATAAAATATATTTATAGGCTAGCAACGGAAACGAGCATCCAAAGAATCACAAGGACATGCCTAATCGGAAAACACTAGAAGACACATTTAACATAAGCAATTGATAAGATTTGCTTCAGCCATGTATACATAAGTTACACCTATTACCCGTATTACCACCACGTAAATAAGCAATGCCAATTGGCGAGCAAGTGCAAAATCAACTAAAAATACGCATATCATTTTTCTCCTAATGCAGGAAAAAATAAAAAGCAAATCAATGTACTTCTAAATCAGCCGACGTACCGGCCACCACCATCACCACCGTTATTTCACAAGACAAAGCCAAAAAAAAAAAAAGAACAAGAAACACTTGCCTCAAACAAAATTCTGATATGAGAAGAAAAGAGAATCACGCTAGAGAGAGAAACTAACCTTTGGCGGTCAGATCTATAGTGCAAAAGGTGTAAAATTTTCTCTGGTTTTCCTCTCCGCGTGGGCTTTCTCTTTCCTACAGGAAAATAGAAGAAAATAGGGCAAAAGTAAAGGCATTCGTGAATGGTGGGAATACTTTTTAGGGCAGTACATAGTGAGCGCGTGGAGATGGAATTTAAGGTTGACACGTGCGATATTTCGAAGACGTGTAGAAATTTTGAGCCGTTGGATTAAATTATCTAGTGGTTGTGATTGCTTTGGTTAAGGAGCTCATGCGCGGTGGTGGTCCCGGATAACGCCGCTTTTAATATTTTCGGGATCTGCTTTTACAGCGTTTTAATGGTCGCGTGACATTTACGCGCTTGAATGCACTTTACAAATTAAATAGTTATATATGGTAATAATTAACGAATACTAAATAGGAATATCCGCAGATCTTCTTCTGTTCCCGTCTCTTAATTTAATATGCAACTTCATTTTAATTTATAAAATATTCAGTATTTAAAATTTAATTTAATTATTTTTTATTTACTTTTATTAATTTTTTAAAATAAAAAAAATATTTATTAAATTGAACAATAAAGGAACAAACATATTTAACAAGATTGGTATTAGTAACGTTTTTAGCGAGTTATTAAAAAAAACACAATCCTTAATAACATCTTTATCTTTATTATTTTTCATATTTACTGTGTGAAAAAGAAATTACACCAATTTTAATTTATATAATTTAATAAAATCAATACATTAAATGGTATTTATTTTTTTTAAATTTTATTAATCATTTAATAATAATTAAAATATTTATTGTAAAATTACAATTATTTAATATTTAAAATTAATTAAATAGATAATAATAATAATAATAATTAAAAACAAAAAATAATATTCTGACAAATTTAAATCTTATCTTTCCCGCGATCTCGATCTCATCACCAAACTGATTCTCATATTCTATCTCTTTCCATGTTTATGCGATCTCATCGTTTTCAGATCTCTCACATTTATATCCCTTCTCGTTATGTCACTTTTAACATCTCCACGTTGTTCACCTCTTTCTCTCTCTACCCAACGTCTGAGGTGAATTGAGACTGTGGGTCCCCTCCACGAAATCAAAGAGGTGGGCGAGATGATTGGATGAGATAAGGGATGACAAAAGCAAAGGGATAGATAGAGAGAGAGGGTTAATGGGGACGACAAAGAAAGCATGGAAGTGTTGATGTTGGGCATGGTGAGGTCAATAGACGGGAAGGGAAATATTTTCTTTTTGTATTTTTCCTTTTATGCCTACATTAACATACCTATAAACATTATTCAAAGTCACCAACATCAAATTATTATAATAAAATTTATATTTTAAATTTTAAGTTTCAATATATCAGGATTATCATTAAACTCAGCAGACCAACCGTTTGAACTTCGAACCCAAAGAAAACACCACCGTTAAATATCAGCACACAGCAAATTTTAATCACGTATTCAAAGTTTTAACTTTTTAAAATTTATATTAAAAATAATTTTGTATATTTTTAAAATTTATATTTTTAAAATAATAAAGCAACAGTTTCAATTTTTTAATAAATTAATAAAAATTTTAATTTTAATATATATATATATATATATATATATATATATACTCTTTCATTAATCTTTACAACGTTTTCTTAAATATGATAAATTTAAGTAATATAATTTAAGGAGTCATAGATATATAGTTTTGTAATTTTTTTTTAAAAATCCAATATGAAGTAATAACTAATACTCGATCTTAATTTGATCATAAAATTTATTAATATAAAGACACTAAATGTTTATTAAAATTTTAAATTACAATCTCTATAGTTTTAATATATTTTAATTTATTATAAAATTTAAAAATTCGTTTATTTTTATTTGTAAAAATATATACAAAGTTTTAAAGAAGGAAAAGTTAATATTTTATATTAATTTATGTTTATAATTAAACTTTTATGGTAAAGAGAAATGGGCTTTTAAAACGCTCTTCACCAGAAAAGTTGAAAAGTATATGGGATGTTGAAATGGTTTATGGTTTTCAACTTTTCTGCAACAATGAAGATTTGAGGAAGACTTCAAACGCTCTTTACCAGTTCCTGAAGCCTTAGATATGAATTATAACTTTGATGAGAAAATTAAAATCTAGGGTTGCAGAAGATTCCAAGTCAATGAAGAATCTAGAGA
>CAOGCB011203162.1:0-36657 GCA_948266635.1 Cnidoscolus chayamansa | reverse complement strand
TACTGAAAAATCCTTAATTCCAACTGGTCTTTTTCGTGATCAACCAGCACATGGTGAGAGGAAAAGTTCAAATGAAGATGATCGAAAATGCCACAAGCAGGCAAGTCACCTTCTCCAAGCGTAGAAATGGGCTTCTGAAGAAAGCTTATGAGCTATCTGTTCTATGCGATGCAGAAGTTGCAGTACTAATCTTTTCACAGAAAGGAAGGCTCTCTGAGTTCTCAAGCAATGAGTAAGTCTTTGATATTGGTATGCACACCCTATATAATAATATGCATGTCCTTGATGCTAAAAATTAATTAATTAATTAATGCGTGTCATGGACACCTGTGATAGATTAGTTGCAGTCTATCTCCTCTCTATGTCTTTTCCTTTCAGTGTTAAGACTCTAAAAGGATTGATTATAACCCATTTGATTTGTACCACATAGATTTTCTAAACAGTAATTAGATTTTCACATTCTTGTGCGTTTGATTTTCTTCGCTTACCAAATATTAGGGAGGGATTTATATACTTATTCATGTATGAGTGGCTTCTCTTTCTTCTCACACGTTGATTTCCTTGGAGTCTTGCTCTATTCTGAATGTCCGAGTATTCCCCTCAGCTCTGCTTCATTTGTCTAGTTAGTATTTCCTCTCAGAACCATGCCATCTAGGCTTCTTACATTGGTAAGATAGGTAAAACTTTATCAAGAAAAAAAAAAGATCCAGAAAAGAACCTCACCATGAGGTACGAAACACCAAGAAACAAAGCTGCTTAATAAAACAACGTACACGCCGATATTTTATGGGCGCTGGCCAAAAAAAAAAAATGGGGCTTTTAGATAAAAAAAATTATATCGGATAAAATATTTCTTAATAAAATTTTAAAAAAATATTTATCATTTAATATATTTTTATGTTATAAATTATAAAAACACAAAAAAAATTTATAAAATATAAGATTTATAAGAATTATTATATGTAAAATTATATTTATATATTAATACAGTACTAAAAAAATTTTATGGACTCCCTGTCTCTTCGAGCTCTAGGCGGTCGTCCCGCCCGACCTACCTCCAGAGTCGAGCCTGACAATGTCTGAGACAGACCAAGACACATCAGATCAGACCAGAGGAAAAAAAGAAGCATAAAAACTGCCCATAGCAAGAGAATCAAACGTACCGAGAGACCCGAAATCAAATGAACCAATATTTATAACTCATCTCTCTAATGGAAGTAGACAATGTAGGATCTCTCTTGCAATTTATGCTCATGGATTGGATCCTCAAAACAAATACATCAACACCAAAATAAAGCAAATTCTGCTGAAGGGAGAACGCAAAAGAAGCCAAAATCCGGCAAAACTTGGACCCACTAGATGCCAATGATTAAATTCCCAAAATCATGAACTCCACCTTGAAAATGCCACTAAATACCAAAACACGGACCCACTATATACCATGAATCTTCAACCTGGAAAATTCAGCATGTGCCCCTAAATGCCATCTAGGGTTGCAACAGCTTCTTGAATGGTATAAATAGGCAGCCATCTGGTTAGTTTGTGACGCTAGGCACGAAAGCCACTGGATTTTTTTTTTTAAGCCATTAATTGTAGTTAATTCATGCAGAAGACGATGAACAACTTTACCTAAGTCAGTTCTTCTTATTTTCTTTTCTTTATATATTTGCTCTAGTTCCCATGTATGTGGTGCTTATTGAACTGGAGCGATATATGATATCATCTTGACCTTCAATGAGTAGGATGGTGGATTGGCTTCTGTTGGGAGGCTACTTTTTTCTTTGCTTAAGGTTTCAGTCTTGTATTTTTCTTTTATAGCTACAAAGAATCTCTTATTCTTTTCTCCACTTGTTTGATAAAACTTTCTTCCTTTTGGAATTAGGTTTGATATCTCGTGGGTTAGTATGCCATTTAAATGGATACTTTGGGAATGGGCTATATGTGATTGTTGAGAAATCCATGAGCAAAATAACTCTTGATTAGTTGAGAAATCTCTAACTAACTCTTGTACGTGTGATGGGCAAACCTTTGATCTAGTGTTGGTAAAACTTGAGGTTAATTAAATGGATGGCTATTTGGTGATTGAAGAAACAAGATCAGCATACATGGTTTTGTGGCGGAAAATTAAGACACGTATCTCAGGCTTGCTTGAGAGGTTCCATTAATACAAAAAATATATATATATATATATAATATATAATTCTTAATAAAAACATGACATTATATATTACATATTTCTAAATTATATAGTTTTTAATTGAAAATGTATGTATAATTTTAACAACTAAAAACCCATATTATATGATTAACACATGATTTAGTTACATAATTAAGGATATTAAAAAGGTAAATTTAGTTAAATTATGGCAAATAATGTAATTAATTTTTTACATGTTTCTAATGAGTAATTATATGCACATCCTAAATTGCTGTACGGTGTTCAGCATGCACAAGACCATCGAACGGTACCGTAAACATACAAAAGAAGTGCAACCTGGCCGCAATAATACAGAACAATACATTCAGGTTTGTTCTTTTTATTTCCTGTCGAGTCTAGATCTTGTGTTTTTATTTGAAAATTAAAACATATATAAATTGTTGTAATAATTCGTTTGTTTTATTTTTTGGCAACTGAAACCCGAAAGGATCACCGATCACTTTGCTTATTATTTTAAGTGCAGCAACTGATTGAATCCGCTGAAATGGGAAAGAAGATTGAACAGCTTGAAATTTCACAGCGGTGTGTGATTTTATTTTGAGAGTGTTGATTTAGGTTGTACAATAACAATTGAGCTGCAGGGTAATTAAACTTTGAAATTGGTGTGTTAGGAAGTTTTTGGGACAAGATTTAGCTTCTTGTTCTATGGAAGAACTCCAAGGCATGCACCAAAAGCTGGAGAAAAGTTTATGCAGCATCAGGACAAAAAAGGTTATGTTTACCCACTATACATCCATCTTCTTCTGCCATGGCTTATGCTTGCTATATATTATTAACTGATTGAAAGCTATCTAATGTATAACTTAAACTGGCATACGATTCAGGTTGAGTTGTTCAAGGAGCAGATACAGCGACTAGAAGCCAAGGTAAATTAACTACTACTCTCCAGACTAAATTCAACATGTAAAGATTTCATATTAATATATTTTTTTTCTTATTTATATTTCAGGAAAGACTTTTGCTTGAAGAAAATGCAAATTTACGCCAAAAGGTGAACATTCACATAATCAGTTAATGTTGCATTAGTTAGTTTTTAGAATATGATAAAATGAAATAAAATCTACAACATATTTGAATTCTGCAACTGTTTATAGTCCAATGAAGTATGTAGAATTTGTTATGGTGCACCATGATATTATTACAGTGTAGGGAGAAGCCATGGCCTCATCCAACTCAACAGAAACAAGCATCATACTTGAGCTTAAATAGCAAGAATTCAGATGTAGAGACTCAATTGTCCATTGGACTTCCTGCACCAGAAATCCACCCTTCCTTTAGATGTTTTATGCCCTTTTCCCCCACCTCAAATAATTGATGATCTTTGTATATCATTTTAATGATGGCATACAATATATAAGCCACAGATCATGTATCTAAGCTGTTCAAAAGTCTATGCAACGTAATTTTATCCTTTTTTTCTTAAGCACAAAAAAAAAATTGAGTTAAAAGCATACGTGAATTTACAGAGATTATTACTTTTATTTTTACATTCTTGGGCCTAGCAAGGAAGAAGCCTGATTCTAAAGTGGGCTGAGATTGTGCTTGGAAATGAAAAAGGCTCATATGTTTAAAAGCAATCACTATGATGAGTATATTTTTTTCAACAAGGAATTACAAATCCTCCCAATTCCAATTCCAATCGTGGAAGCTGCAAAAAGTGTTAGCAATTATAAGAAGAAGATGAGCATGGCATCTTTTTCTTGAATGTCTGGTGTCTTTTTTCCTGGGGTTAAATTAAAATCCGAAACAAGATGGCCAAGGAGCAGGCATTAGGGGTCCTGAAATGGAGCTGCCTGCGAATAATGAAACTTTTCACGACTTACGCAAGTAGGCTAATGGGTCCTCTCTGCCCTACACCTTCCCATTTTTCCCATCTTCAATAATAACTGTACCCATATTTATATGTGAAGACAACACAGTTCCTCACCCTACCCCTCCTCTGTGTCTACCTATGCACCAGACGCTCCTCTCTCGTTCTCTCTCTATCTCTCTATCCATCGTCACGTTGTTGTTGTTGTTCAAGCAAAACACATGTATTGGAAAGTGTAGATAAGTCCATGCAGCTTAATCAGATCAGATAACGTTTTAAAGAAATTATTATTATTAACGAAAAGTTAACGTTATGTGTAACTGATGATGTTTGTCCAAAACATATATATTATATTTGCTGTGTGGTTTTATTTAATAATGTTATTAGAGACAGTGCAACTTTGAATTTGAAATATCATTTAATATTCTCTCTGAGGTCTCTGTCTGTGCTTTCTGATAGATTCAATTTAGATTTTAGAGTTAGTGAAGTCGTCAGGAATATTGTGGTAGGAGAATCTGCCAAGTTTTGCGCAAAATTGAATCTGAAAATGACCTCACCCCTTCCTCATTATTAATAATCCCCATAATAAACAAATAAAATTATCCATTTACGTTGCCACCTCCATAATAAAATAATATTCAAACCTTCATCTTTGGAGGTGTCCACTGCCTACCACCTGATCAGCTTATGTTATTTTTTTTTTGTTTACATCTCTTTAGTAAAATTCAAAAGATACCCTTGATTTGTATACTTATAAATTAACTACATGTTCAAGAAAATCTTATATATATAGATACATGTGCAAAATATGTGTAGGTAGTGAGCATCAATCAGCATTAAATAACAAGAGTGAAACTAATATATATAGTTACCCAGAAAAGCCCCAACATCATTTAATGGAGATGGGTCAACCATATCATTTCCACCTTCACATTTCATCATCACTATTAACCCACCATCATTAACCCTATCACATGTGGGCCAACTCACTTTTCCATTTTCATTTGAATTTTCCCGCTTCACCCCACCATTTATACCATTTTATATGTCTGTGTATGTTATGTGTATATTATATAGTAACAGTAGTGTATGTATATCTATATATATATAGAGAGAGAGAGAGAGAGAGAGATGGCAGTGTGACCCACACCTAATACCAGTGGGACTCAGTCACTCCTCATCTGACCTCACCCCTATTCTTCTTGGGACACAAAAGAAACATCAATATCTGCTCTGCTCTGCTTATGTCTACTCTGGTGAATACCTTAATTTTGTTTGCTTTCCTTCTTTTCAAATTATTAATATTCCTTCCATAATTTTTTCAATCCAAATTTTAAATTAAATTTCTTAAGTGGGAGTTCCACTAAATTTAATAAAACCTAAAATCTCTTCATATTAAAGTCCTCACCTCAATCTTGAATTAAAAAAAGAAAAGAAGAGAAGAAGAATCAAGGGTTTATGTGCTTGTATATCAAGAATGATAATTTTAAAGAAAGAATGAAGGTGATGAAATCATTAGATGTAAGCATAATTGAGCATCATAGACAGCCAATTCAAACTGATTAAAAGAATCTCATGATTGTGGGATGGAAGAAGATCAATCTTATCTAACTGTAGTCTATAGGGATACTGAGAAGTGGAAGCTCCAATCTCAAATCTCTCTTTGTTTCTCTCTCATATTAAATTTTATTCCCTTTTCTTCTTCTCCTACACTGACACCATATGAATGGGTCTCAGATGCATAACTCACTTTAGGTTTGGAAATATATTTTGCATTGAAGCCCCTCTATACTAATCTATTTCCACTTTTTGCCTCATTCCTTCAACTATATGGAAAAGGAGGTCAGATGATATGGTGCTTCCATAAGAGGCAGTATGATTGATCCCAAAAAGCAATATGATTATAGCATTGCTTCTTATTCAGACTTTGCTTTCTTTCTGAATACCCACAACTTTGGCAATATAAAAAGATCATCATAAATTTGTATTTGTACACTCTTGAATTTATTTTGAATTCATCAGTGTTGAAAAGGTGACTGAGTAATGTTTCTTTCTCAAATAGAAGTAAAAGAGAAAGAAACTTATATTCTGATTTTGGCCTGGGCAGGTTGTCGTGTTACGACTTTTTAAGTTGGCTTTTTTTCTTCAGTACACGTTACATATATATATATAGAGAGAGAGAGAGTTATAGAAGTGTGTCGTCTCGAGTCCATGCAAAAGAGAAAAAACCATCTTTTTAAGCTTCGGCTTTTCAAGAATTGGTACTTTTTAGCAGCTCAAACTTCCACGAAACTTAACCATATCTTACCAAAAAGTTATTTTCCTTCTGAGGCGTTGCCTTAAGGAAATGCCTATTATTATTATTATCTCCATTTCGAATATAATATATAGAGGTTATTATTTTTAATGTAAAATTTTATCATAATTGTTAGTTCTATCATAAAAACATTACGTCATGCTTTGATAGATATTCGATACTCGCATGATTTCTACGTAGAAATTTCACAATAGCACAATCTTCATAATTTGGGATAAGAATGATGCTTACCCCACTTAGAAATTTTATATTTTTATTTGTGGGTTACTCACTTACTCTTGCTGTGGGAAGAAATATCTCTTTATAAGCATTACCCATTAATCAATTAATTGGAATAAGAGTATGTGCAAACAAATCCAATTAATTAGCGATTTTCAAAAATGGAAAATTTGCTTGTGATGAGACTGCACTAAAACACCATATCCATAGGTTAAAAAAAGAAAGAGAAGATTAATTACAACTAATATATTATAATATTTGGCATTTATTAGGAAAACCCAGTTATTTTCCCAATTAGAAATAAAAAGAAAAAAAGATAAAGGGTAATAAAAATAGTGTAAAATATACAGGAGAGAGGGAGATTCCTCTGGCAAATGTGGTCTTTTGAGAAGCAATAAGAAAGTGAGAGTTGTCGGCCGAGAGTGTCTATGTCCACGTGGAGACCTCAAACCTTTTTACAAGTCCCAATCTCGGGGTCCACAACCAACCCCAACGAATAGCATCTCTTCACGTGAATGACCCCATGTGACCCCTTCTCTCTTATGCTCTATGCCTCCGAAAAAACGACTTCCCGTTTCACTTTTCACCATAAAGAATCACAGCCATTTCATGTGTTAGTGTGTCCATTAAATCCTTCTCAATCTCCCACACAATCCCTTCTCCTTCTTCCCCAAAATCCACCTTGCTCTGGAGCTTCAATTCTGGCATGTCTCTGTCTACTAAAGCATCAATGTCTTCAAGAACGCGACAGTCAGCGCAGGGGAAGCTTCTGACTTTCGAACATAACATATCAATTAAATGGGAACCATGCATGTCTTTTTTACCAGCAATGAAATCCCATATGTCCATTGATGACCTAGCCCATGGTTTCATGTTCATGTAAGGCTTCAAAATCTCCACCAACATTTCATCCACAAGGTGAAACAGTAACTTTCTATTACACCTATGGCTAAGTTTACCATAAGCATAGTCTCCATTGCTGGTGGAGGCAGGCGAAATAGTGGTGAAATATTCAAGATAATAAAAAATTGACGGGTCCAAAGGATGGGATGGAGCGAACCACCTAGTAAACGACACTGGGGTATCCTTGTCTATGCCAGTACGTCTTAGAATTCGAGTGATGTACTCATATTCTTCTGCTGCTACATCTCCGGTGATGGGGGTGGTGGCAGCACCGTTAGACCTGTCCTCATTGTTGCTCTTCTTGCTGCCTCGGGCGTTGAGCGCTTCTTGTTGTTTGTACGACTGGCTCGAACAACTAGATATCTGTGAGCTACGTTTCGATTCTTGAACATTTGGTGCCTATAACAAAAGGGCATGTCAAGCAAAATATACTTTTCCTTATACTTCAAAGATAAGCAAAGAATATTACCCAGGAATAGTAGGCATGATGGACTAGAAATAGATATTTAACTTAATTCACGTCTATAGAAAAAAGGTAAAATGAAAAAAATGGTTGCATCTATACCTGCTTTTGAGGAATCTTTGTGGCCGGAGGAGTAGGATCTTTCTTGACTGGAAGGAGGGTAGGGACCGTAATGCTGAGCAGGTCATTTGATAATGGGGTTTTCTTGCATTTCTTGTCAGGAATATTTGCTCTGGTTGCTATTGCTGAACGCACAAAGGGTTCTTCCTGCTTGGTTCGCATAATATCCGAAGTTTGCGGAGGTTTCTTGAGCCTAGGTGGTGGACCAAACCTCTCTTCGTCCACTTTCTTGCACTTCTTGATAGGTCTCTGTTGCTGCTGCTGGTGGTACTCTTGTTCTTTCACCAGCTGCAACCTAGGCTTCGTTGGAGCTCTGGTCTTTAGTGCCATGATACTGACCTGTGAATTTACAGAAATTGATTGTTTTAGAGATTGAGAAATACTGTGGTCCTTGGTGGATGGTACACTGGGAGTTAGCCTATTCCTGGGTTCCAAGAATTTGAGTCTTGGTGAGCAAGAAGCTGTTTGCTTGCCTGGACTTGAATCATCAGCGACTTTAGTTAGAACCTTGCTCAACTTCTTGGATTTAAGTTGGCAAATAAGCTCATCTCTGCTTGCTTGATCTCTGTTTCTGACCGTGTTTGTAATGTCCAACCCAACTTTCCTGCTAACGCTTTCTTTGACCTGCTTCACAATCTGCCTTGCATAGTGGCCTGGATTTCTGCTCTCTTCTTCAGTTTTGAGCTCTTTTCGTTTTAAAGACGAGATACGAGAGAGAACCAGTTCTTCATTAGGACTCAAGCTCTCTTTGTTGATCTGAAGCGACAAGCGGTGTTCCACATCTGATCTTCTAGCTGATGATATTCTCGGAGTCTCCGGCAAAGAACGCGTACCTGAAAAATCATTGTCCAAACCACTTCTGTGGCTACTTATCTTGCTTTGGAAATACTGTCGACGTCGGAGATGGTGGTGTGAATGAGTCTTCCCAAGAGGATTTGGTGTCCCAAGTGTTGATGGAGAAGAAGTTGGAGAGTAGGTTTGATCAGGAAGAAGATCAAGACCCATGAGTCTAGCAACCAAATTTGGGGTCTTGATACTTGGGGAAGAGCTGATTTCTGAGGAAGAAGAATCATTTGGAGCTCCTTGGACTCTTGAACTTGCATCTCCAACATTTGTTTTAATTCGAATACCCATCTAGATATTTTCAAAAAGGATAAAATAGCAAGATTATCATTATCATCATGATTACTCACTTTACAAAAACAAGAATCTCTAGAAAGAAGAAAATTTTTAAATTTTGGAAACCCCAATAAAAGAAAAGTTGAAATAAATAAATAGCAATTAAAAACTTACTGGGATATTTAAACATTCATCTTCGGTGATCACAGTAGTTGGCGATAAAGGCTCGTCTAAATCCAAGCTATTCCTTGGTGCTTCGGCACCTGACTTAAAAGGGAAATAATAATGCAAACAAAAACAACCGTTGCTCAGAATTTGTCAAGAAGAAAACTAAACGAGGCCGGAGAGTAGAGAGAAACAAAAACCTTTGATGATAGAGAACTCAATCTCAGGAGGCTCAGGATGAGGAAGAAAAGAGTCGGGCTTTAATGAAGGCTGCTGCTGGTGTGATGGAAACTGGAACTGATGAAAATCAAATAACTGAAAGACAGAGCACATACAACCAGGAGTCGTTGCACTGTCTTTATCTATTCTTCTTCCTCCTCCTCCTCTCTTGGAGGATTTGCCAGCTACCCAATACCACTCCTTACCCATCTCCAGAAGAAAAAAAAATCAACTTTTTTTTCTTCTTAAGCTCTCTGCGGAGACGAGATTCAAGAAAAGAAGGTTGTAGAAATGAGAAAATCAAGAGTGACAATGACAATAAGTAAGAGCAGCAGCAGCAGTAGCAGTAGTGTTAGGGTGGCAGCAGAAGAAGTTAGTCTCTTAGATACGAAAGAGATGGAGAGCGTTTATTTTTGAGGATGAAAAGCTGAGAAACTTATAGGACGCTGTTGAAGAAGCGGAAAAAACGGGTCCATGAAGGATAAAACAGCCACATTTGATTTGAGGAATTAAGTACAACAAAAGGGTGTTTGATATGTAGAATATATTATTATTCCTACGCTCTCTTTCTGCTTTATCTCTTTCTTTCATTCACACACTCACTCACTCCCAAGTTTTTACCAGACCAACTCTGTTCTCTCTTTCTCACATTGGGAATTGAGAAGGTAAAGTAATGCAATAAGATGACGATATGACCACGCACCTCTCTCTCTTTACAATGTGATTCCCACCTCCCCCAACCCCTCCTGGCCTTCTAAAAAATACGAGGTGGGTTTTATTGGGGATCTGCACTTTTCATAGATATACCACTTCTATTACCATTTTTTACCCTTTTATTTTATGTTGTCCATAAATTTTATTAATAATGCAAAGCATTTCCGGCTAAATCTTAGATAAATAGGCACACCATCCTCTAACCTCTTCCCTAAATCTTAGATTTGAATTAACCTTAATAACCCAGAAATTATGGATTAGCACTTTCACTAAACGTTTGGATTTCCTCTTTTAAGATGTAATTATTATAGGAGCGTAGGTTGTCTCCATTTCCATATATATATATATGTGTACTTTGCAGCTTGTGTGACTTTCTACTGTTGTTCTTATATCAGATATAGATTAAAGAAACGTTTTTTGAAGGGATACATGTAGGTAGATATCTATATGATATTTTCAAAAAATTATAAAAATCTTTTGAAAATTCAATTCTAAAAAAAAAATACAAGATAATTATTAATTAATGGTTTCTTTTTATTTAAAAAGATGTGAAAAGACAAAAATGCAGTTATATTTTCAACATGTAAAATGATAAGAATATTTATATGGAACACTATCTAATGATTAAAACACATTGTACGAGTGAGAGTGTATTATTAGTATTATCATCATTATTTTCCTTTTTATTAATGTAGGGTTGGGGTTGGGGGTGGGGGTGGGGGGGACCTCAATCTACAAAACATATAAGGTGATCATGTGCTGTAAGGCTGATCACTGTATATGTTAGGACGAATAAAACCATGTCATGAGGGGCCCTCTTTACTCCACAACTACTGTTTATTATAAAATCCCACTTTACTCAGATTGAAGCCTTGTCTGCTTGCAGCTTACAGACAGACCCTCAACCTCAAGCCCACACTTCATCGCAGGACCACACACTATTCCTTGATTCAATTCAATTAATATTGTTTTTTCTTCTTTCATTTCTCACTTGATTGCTACTATATGCATTATTTGCTCTTTCCTATGGCTACCCACCTCGATTCAAGTGTGCCCTTTCAACAGGACTAGAGAGGCCTATATTAGAACTAGGTGTGAATAAACAAAATTACAAAATCAGTCATTAATGAGGCTCCAATATTGGGTTTAATTTATGTTAATCTGCTTTTTAATATGAAAAAGATAAGTATTTAGACCTCTATGTTTGATTAGTACATCTAATTGTCAAGTTGCTGTGTTTAAGATAAAGCTTGGTTGTTTTTTTTTACCATTAAAGAAGAAAATTTTATGAATAAAATTCTATTAAGATGATGTAGAAACCCATATATGTATGCACGTATAGCAAAACACTAATCATTTTCAAGAAAGTGGGAATCCTTTTTTTTCCTCCATTTTCTTGTTCCCCCGGAGGCAACTGCATATATATATATATATATATATAGATAGATAGATAGAGAGAGAGAGAGAGAGAGAGGCAGTAAATTGAAATTTGTTTAAAGCAAAAGGCGTTGGATTAAAAATAAAGGGATTGCATTGCTCAAAAGGGTGAGACCTGGACATACGTATATATATAGAGTGAACAGTGAAGATTGGAAGGTGCTGCAGCAGCTGCATGCCTTTATTATCTTATAAAGTCTCTGTGCATAGAGACAGACTTCTACTCTTGTAGATGAGCAAAGTATGAGAACGTGCGTATCGAGGCTGAGCTAGATGTGGTAAAACGCAAGTCAATGTTAGATATAAACACAAACTTTATTACATCTCATAGCTTCTTAAATGGCACAGGACAATTAATGCCACACTTCCTATTTTCTCTTTCTTGCTATAAATTGTGAGACGTCACCTAAGTATTTATTTCCTTTCTTCGATTTATATTGGCATAAAAACTGATAGAATATATCAACATGCAAAGACCATCGTTTTCTTCCTCTCGTTTTACAAATAAGAGAAGGGACGCAAATTTGAGCCTTTTATATCAATTTAAATACATCTATATTTCTTTTTTATTGCTTGCTTATAAAAGGGTATGCATACCATTTTCACCATGCGGCATTCATCTACAAGAGAAATTACTTCTTACGTAAATATGATGTATATATGGTTTCTTTCACCATTAATATATTACTATTACTATTAAAATTTTGTTGATAAATCAATGTCGACTTCATTATATGTTAATGAGATGTGACAATGAAATTGTCCTGTATACCTAACCTTACCTAACCTACCAGTCAAAACACTGTAGAGATTTTAATGCGTCTTGAGAGGCTTGCATGGTTTTTCATTCTTCACTTCCCTCAAGAACTCCTTCCAAATCTAGACACATCTTTGCTTATTAGATTAGCATTTAGTAACCATGCGACTGACAAACAATGGTCTAAGCTATATCATAAAGTTGGGTCTGTAATTAGTATAGTAATTAATTAACAATTATGGTATATTTCTAGCATTGGTGAGATATATATCAATACTCGATGAAGATGAATCTCAGAAACTCTTAACTAGATTAGGACTATATCCATGTGATCGGTTTTGAAAAGAGAGTGATTAATATGTAGGGCATGGATGTTGGTTGTAGTGGTTAGTTTCCTCCCTGGTTGCTGACATGCTTAACGGGGAGTTAGCTGCCAACAAGTTTAAATAGAAAAAAACAGATGAAAAAAATATGATGGCCACTGACCCACCACTTGCGTACAAAATCCCAATACGATTCTGATCACATCTTTCTTCTTCTCTCCCTTCCAACTGCAAAAACTTGCAACGGGAAGTTTACACTGTACAAACACCAACCCTTTACGCTCCCTAGTTATTATGAGGGTATAAATATAATGGCACGAGTCCGGTGACCCCAACAATTCTATATATATATATATGGGTCCAGTATTTGAATGGGAGAATATGAGCCGCAGGCTAAAACCAAGGACTCAGGAAAAATGTCCTCCTCCTGGTCTAGTACAAGATTAGCTTTGAAACTTAAAGAATAGCTTTGGGATTTGGATCAATGGCTGAAGAAATTCGACAGCTATATTACTACTGCTCAGACGCCAGAACATATTTGGTGCCATTATAGGGGGGGGTGGAAGGTGTAAGTTTAATTGCAAAACTGAAATCGTCTGCAGGAGGTCGGTGAATGGCTTAAGTGTAAAAAAATTTTCACTTTGAGAGGTATGTCAGGCTGCTTAACCAGGAGAAATTATATCCCATACCCAACTACTTTGCACGGAATTAATACATCAAACGACAAACTAACTTTAAGGTCAAGGAAAGGATTAGGGATTTGTTTTATGTTTATGTAATTGGTGTTTGTTAACTTGAGTCTAAAGAGTTTTTAGTCTTTTTATGTAGGTAGGTGTTAAAATATATAGATATCTTTCTGAATTGACAAATTTAAAATGAAATGATATTTTAGTGTAATTAAAAAAAATAGAAAGATGTATTAATTAAGGATTTTGTTATTTTCGCTATTAAACTAGAAGCTCTGTAAATAGTCATAACCCATTTTGTTTTAATTAGTAAATATGAAACAATGTGGCCTATCCCCACCTATGGATCATGGAATATCATTTATATTATAAAATGACAATTTGTTACTCAGTAAAAAAAAAAGATTTAATTAAATTTGTTATTTATGGAGTTCAAAGACAGGCCGGAAATAATTTGTCCCCACAATTCAAGTCAGTCGTCCTATGGCGAAGACCTATTGAGACAGTGACGCAGGAAACATTAAGAGAGCCATGTATAACAACAATTAATAAGATAAGATTGTCGAAATGACTGCTTAAATTTCCTTTACTGTTTCCCGACAGTGAAAATTTGTAACTTTAAAAAATTTAACTTTGAAACAGTTAAAAAAGCAAATGCTTCTTCAATATTCATATCTCATCTATAAAGATGCTCTATGGAGAATAAGAAGGGCATAGACTGATTTATTATAGACACAAACACATAAATATACGAGTTCTATCCATCTTTAAGTAGATAGCATACATAATGATCACACTTTATATTTACATAAATTGCATTAAGCATTTCTCTATCACGGAATGAAACATTGTGGTGAATATATGAACTGAAAGTGAAAGAGCGCTGCCTGCATAGTACAAAGATATGCAAGTTGGGAAGAATCTTGAAGTAAGGACACGACAATACGGAGCATTGGTGAAACCTTTGCGAGTACAGTTGATCCGTCCAAACCTGAAAATTCCTCATCCTTTTCAATTTGCAACTGCCTTTGGATGGTCTAAGGGCATATATGGAAGTAAGATGTTATAGTATTTTAAAAGACAGCTGTTTGAGCATGCGAGATGCCTTTGGCCAAAAAAAAAAAAAAAAAAAGCTTATGTCAATAATGCATTATGTGGACACGTGATGGGAAATGGATATTTCAAAGAGAATGAATTCAAGATGGCAAGAAATTGTAGAACTTGAAAGAGCATTCAAACCTGGATAGCGGTAAAGCTAAGTGAAAGAGATGAAGTAAGCATTTGGAAACTGTACATTCAGTATCAAACAAATAAATGATTGCAAAGTACATTAAAAAAGAAACTAGAGTTTCAGAACCTGGAAATTATTACTTCGCCACAAGGCGGTGATAACATGCCAATTCGCCCATTCAACCCTTCATTTTCTGTCTTTTCTTTATTTCTGCATAACTCTCAACATAAGCAGGCACTCCCACTATCACTATTGCTTGAAAATAGAAGTGAGGAAAAATTTGTAATAGATAAGGATTTGTAATCTCTAAGCAGATTGGTTTACCTTCACCAGAAGCATCTCATGGAAAAATTACCAACCGCTGCCCCCAGCTTTTAAAATGCCAATTTCATCCAAGAGGGACTACTAGTCAATCCTAGAAATAGCATTCATAAGGTCAAAATAAAAGATGGAAAGGAAAAGAAAAAAAAAATGGTGGGGGGAAGGGGGTTGAGGAAGGGGATGGATTTCAGCTTAATTATTCCTCCGACAGAAAATGATGGGCAACATTGAAAAGAAAGAAAAGATAATTATAGCATCCTTGAAACATTGCTTGACTGATGGAGTATATTGGTGAAATGAGTCAACCAGCAATATGTAGTCTGATAAGTCAGATGGCTTTTTCTTTTTCAACCTTTCAACCATTGAATTGATAAAGTGACAGAAATGGAAAACGTCAGCCAACAAGATACAGCAAATGTAATACCAGTCTAGTTGATTCTGCTCGGGAAAAGAACCAGAAATGATGTGTCTAACTTCTACCAACTACATCAAACCCAGCCCTTGCATAGCCTGGTATTGTAGATCCTCTCTATCCACGGGAAAAGCTCGAAGTCCTTTTCCTCTTCCATAAAATAGATTTTTTTTTCTCTTTTTCCTTCTCCCTAAAGGGTAGGCTGTTGATTTTTCCTGTTCATAACTGAGACATTTCTGCTATTTGCTTGATTAGGAATATTTTTAGGGAATATCAGTTGGTGCTGTTGAAAGACGAACCGAAAAAGAATCTAGAGTTGTGCTGTTTGATTTCCCATCCTAAATTTCAATTACAACTTTCAACAATCTTCACTGCATGCAATCCACATGTCTATACTAGCATGTCTATCAATGAAAAAAGGCCCGAGGCAAGAAATGTTCCCTAACTATGATAAGCTAAATTGATGGAAAATTAATGGAAAGATGCAATTCTATTTGAGTTTGCAAAAGGTGCTTGTTAATACTTCTCCATTTTAATCCAGTTAATGAACATTTTGAAGCGCAAGTCTTAATTCTCAATTCATCTTTTGTGTACCCGTGTGTGCAAAAGCGTTTCCAGTTAAGCTACAGTTACCAGTTTGATATACCATATCTTAGCCGATCGATGATTATCTTATCTTCCAAAAAGCATCAGAAGCCTTTCAAAGAAAAATGCATGTTGCCCTATGAATTCCGATGTAACAGCTGCACGCTATGTGGCAACTATAGAAGGAGGAGAATCATAATGAGCGATTAAGTCTGTTATATCCGTGTCATTTGAAAAAAAATAATAAAAACAGTAACTTCCTCCATCGGTCTGGAAGATCAGTGCTCTGATTTTAGTTCATGGTTGGGATGAGTCGCACACTTTGAGATTTGACCAAAAGCTGAGATATGTTTACTACGGCGAGAACTGCCATAAACAGGACAAAAGAAAAGTATCCCACTTCTATGAGAGAAGGAATGAATATTTTTTAAAGAAGGATTTTAGCTGAAGAAAAACAAAAAAGCAATAATCTGGCCGATTTATTTGATTTTTTATGCACAGGGTCTCGTCTTTTGCAGAACATTTGATTATTTTCTTCATACTAGGGCATGTCTCTAGCACGATTTTTTGTTTTCCAAAAGGATGAAAGTGCTGTCCAGGAAGTATGTGCAGAAAAATAGAACAAACAGTTTTGGAAAGAAAGGTTCACATGAAGAGAAGAGGTGGATTCTCTGCTTGGGGTTTAAAGCTTCCAGTCGTCTTTTTAATTCCTTGAGTCTAGAAAACTGAGTTACTTCTTTCTTGAACCTATTAAAGTGAATACATCAAATATATGTAGCACTCTCCGCTGATACTCAAAGCCACGTTATCCTTTTGTCTCTATTTCTTTTTAGATTTTGATTTGTAAATATAAAAATATTATTATTTAAGTGAATTTATTTTATAATTATTAATTGCTATAATATGACTGTTAAAATTGAGATAAAGCTACCTAACGCCACAACATGCCTGTAACAAATAGTAAAATTTTACATTTTTATTCAATGAAGATGTGTACCAGTATTGCTTCTTCACCCTTCACAGCTATTTTTGCTGGTGCCCACACTTAAAAGACATTCAAGCAAGATACACACAAAGCTAAAGAGGAAATAACTTAAATGTATACAAGTAAACCACAAACATCTCATGGAAGCTAATAGAAGCAGCCCAAGTAAGGCCTCCAAAATTGTGGGCTAGGATCCAGAGCCGCTGAAGGTCTATCGTAGAAAGAACATGCGGAGATAAAGAGATTCCGGAAAACGGAATGGAAGAGTCCAGAGGTGGCCAGCTGGAGCAAATGACCGAATTGGAGGTTATACAGTTGGAGGATTCACGGAAGGAAATCAAAAAGGTCTCTCAAGTGAAGGATCACAGTACAGTACTCAGGCATAAATATTTTTCTTTTTTACATTTAGGTTAAAAATCACATGTGGTATTTGAATTTTGACATGTGTAATACTATCGTCTCTTGACTTAAAATTGTAATATAAAACTCTTCGACTATGAATATTGTAACACAAAAATTCTTTTTTATCTAATTAGCAAGTCACTTGCTTATGCCACGTCAGTAAAAAAATGCCACATCAACTATTTTTCTCTTTTTTTTCTTGTCAGCAAAAAAAATTTAAGGACAATTTTATTACAATAATTAAAATTAAATGACAACGTTGTTATTAGTTAAAAATTGAATAACAATGGTGTTACATTATCAAAAGTTGAAAAACAATACTCTTACAGACAAATACAATATTCATTAAGTGGTTTTAATTAATTTAATTTAATTATTCAGAGAGTTGAAGAGAAAGAGGAGAAAAACAACTCAATTAGCAGTTGTTTTGTAGATAACATTTAAAACAAATGAATTTGAAATTTAGTAGATTCAGTGGGTTACTCAGCAAAAACCAAGCAAAAAGATAAAGAGGAAGAAAACAGAGAAAGATGCAAGAAGATGCATTTACAACACAATAGCAACTGATATGAATATGATTCTTCTAATCATCTCCTACTCCACTGCTGTGTCCTTAATCATGGGAGGAAAATAGATATTATTGGCATACAGGAAGTAAAATATTAACGAAAACCAAAATACATTGTGATAAAAGTGGGTTAGCCTTAGTTTTACTCTTTATAGCTACTGTTGGATTAACTAAGTTCATTTTTTAACTTGCTTGTTGGTACTAACTTGAATGTTCTAAGTTTACATAATCCTTCATTTTTTATTTATTTAACATAGTATGTCCTATTTATTTGAGGATTTCTGAAATCATGAGCAAAATATTATGACTTATAGATTGGTGCATAATCATTGCTAGACAATGAAATATGTAGGAAACTATAAATTTTATAAGCAATATTGATTTGACTAGCTTGTAAGGTGATATTTGCTTCATTTGTGTAGACTTATTAGTCGAGCGTGCATGATATGTAGAAAGTAAGGTAAAACAATGAAAAATAGAAATTCAAAAAGATATTATGCATTTTTCATGAAACACACATTTATGTATTTAAACAAAGAGAAGCCCTTAGTTTGCCCATAGAAATTCAAAGTTATTTGTTTGTATACTCATTCTAGTTGTCTAGAAAGTTCATATTTTACACATTGACGACCTCTAGATTTGTAAATTGCTCTCCATTTAATTTGAGATAAGAAAACATTAAAAGAGTTGAAATATACAAATATTGGAGTAATGCATTATGCAACAATCAAATATAACAAAATAAATCATCTCACCGACAATGAAACGTTAGGAGGAGTAGGGGTGTAAATGAATTGAATTGAGCTTTAAAAAGTTCAAATTTGATTCGCTAATTAAATTAATTAAAATCACTTGATGAATATTTTATTTGTCTCTAAGAAATGGTCTTTCGGTTTTTGATAATGTAACACTATTGTCCTTCAATTTTCAGTTATATAACAACGTTATCCTTCAACTTTAATTATTGTAACAAAATTATCCTTCAATTTTTTTTTGCTGACGAGGAAAGTGAGAGAGAAAAATGGCTGATGTGATAATTTTTTTACTGACATGATAAAATATCCCATAAGCAAGTGATCTGCTAACCGGTTATAGTATGTGAAAAAGACTTTTGTGTTACTATATTCATAATTGAAGGGATTTTATATTATAATTTTAAGTTAAATGACAGTAGTATTACACGTATCAAAATTATAAGCAACCTGTCATATTTATCAGTCACATTTATTTACTATTCCTCACTCTATCAATTGCTGTTGGGAAGAAAGAAAAAGCATGACTCAAACTGATGTAAAGTTCCTTCGAAGATGCTCAATTTTATGCATTAATTATGAAGTAAAGAAAATCTTTCTTCCAAAAGAAATTACATTGTTTAGAAGTTGACAATTTGGAAGACAAACTAAGGCACAACGAGAAGCAGCCACATATTTACATATGTCCCATTGTTTTTATATGAACAATTACAAATAATATATACTTAATATATAAATTCAGATGCACTGAATCCATAAATATTAGTTTCCAAAAAATTAATCTATTAAAAACTCAATTATATACCATTTTAAGTATTAAAAAAAAACTTAAATCATTGTTATTTATAATAATAATAATAGTAAAAGAAATTAAAATAATTTTAATATATTTTAAAATTTTAATTTATCTATTAAATATAAGAAAAGTAAATTTTAAATAAATGAAATCAACATATACTGACATCATTTTACATTATAGATATTAATAAAAATTATTAATTTATCAAGTTTTAAAGTACATAATTTTTTAATAAAAAATTTACATAATTTTTATTTAAAATGGTTCAAATTACAATTACTTTTTAATAATGGTTTTCTAATAGAAGTTTATAAAAAATTTATACAGTAATTATATTTTAAAAAAAATACCATTAAAAATAACTCTTTTAATAAAAAAAATAATTTTTTACCTAATTTTCTTTTTTAAGCTTGTCCAAGAAAACACTTGGATCAATTTTTTTTAAGTATCTCAAGCGTAAAGAAATGTAAATATATATATATATATATATATATATATATATATATATATATCTTGCATAAACGTAATTTTAAATTAAAAAAAAAATCACTTGTATAAAAGAAGAAACATATACATCTGTCGCATAATCTCTTATTAAAACATAAAGCCCGGACTCAGTAGCGCCTAGCTTATATTCAGCAAGGGAACAGAAAAATATACATATATATCTCCCAAAAAAAAAATTTATATTCTTGAAACTCAAGCCTAAAAGAACAAGCGCATCGGAGGAACATTTGAAAACGGAGATATGATGATTCCCATCCCCTTTAATTTGTAGCCTTTATCTGTAAATAGTGAGACTGGATTTGCGGTCTGACAATTTTATTTATCAATCTAATCTACAATACTTGAAATCAAATTAACCCCAGTCGACGGGAAGGGGCTGGCGAAAGAAATGAAGCAGAAAAAAAAAAAAGCAAAAAGGGTGTAAACTATGATGAACTGACACCTGCATAATATAGAAGATAAATCCTCATCTCTGCCACAGTTTTCATCACGCAGGGACTTTCCCTAAGAGTTTGAGGACGGCTTCTTTGGTGGGAAGTGCAGGGATTGCACCCCTTTCTGTTACCGTAACAGCACCACATGCATTAGCAAAAAGAAGAGCATCTCTTAACCGCTTCTCATCCTGCACAAAATGACATCAAGCATAAGTTATTTGGAGTTGTTAGTCATAACAACAGTTAGACTTGTATTTTATGACGATGCCATGTGAATCAACTGTAAAACGTGATGTCGCTAACCAGTTGGCAGGTGTTTCATCAAGGTGCATGTAAATAGAAAGCATAGTTCTACACCTAGCTAAACAGGAAAAGGCAATATTAGATTCTCCCTGAACTGATGATCCTAGCAGATGAAGCAACTTGGCAAAAGCTTAGAATTTTTAGTAAGTGGAAATGTCTATGCATGCTAGGATTGATGCCATTCTTAACATGACTAGTTGAATAGATCCCCCACTGCTTTGCATATAATCTATCTCACTATGAAGTTGAATGTCATAGACTCGATCCAGTAATGTGACAGAACACTATCCATGAATGTTCCAAATTTAAACCTACTATAGTCGTCCATAAATCGCTTCAGAAAAATCCAAACTGCCAAAGCAAAGGACTAGAATGTTCAAGGGAAGCTTATGATAAATGATCTCCAGATATTCCTAAAATTTCTTTTGACATTCTATTCCCAATTTATGATTTTAGATAATAATGTTGTAAGAAATCAATGGAAGAAACAGATAAAACTAAATCATTACTCTCAATCACAGCGTAAACTAACAATACCTTCAATAGACTTAGATCAGATGCTAGGCTGCTGAGAATCCCTCCAACAAAGGCATCACCTGCACCAGTTGTGTCGACAGGTTTCACTTCAATACCAGCAACCCTGCCTTTGAATTCCTGCATCGAGTATGCTGATGTCAATTTCCTAATGAAACTTGTAATCATGTCAAAGAGGAGAGCAAACATCCCAACGAAAATGTTGCTGCTTATGCAAAGTTGCAAACAGCAGGTTTTCCTAACAGTTGTAGCCATTATGAACAAGGTAATCTCCCATGTGATAAGTTTTGCATTCAGAAGTTTCATCAAATGATAATTCATCTATTTATATTGATGTAAATAGCAGGAAGAAAGTTCTACAGAAAAATGGTAATTCCAATTTGATCCTATCCAAGACAGACTTGTAGTATACATGTGTTTACAAAGTAAATTAGTTGATAGTTTCATTCCTCTTGAGAATTCCATAATAAGTGAAGACCAAATTGTAAATGATACAAATAAAGTCATCCATAGTTACAATTTTATTTCAATTTTTAGTGCCTAGGTCACACAAATTGTCAAATTCATGGCATCAATGCTGAGGAAAATCGGTAAAAAAAAAAAAGAGGCTTGATCCATCATATCATTGGACAATACAAGCATTCTTGATGTCTCAGGATTATGATAACACATATTCTACATATGGAAACACCCATCTAAATTACCAGTAGTGTTTTTAAAAAAACCTTGGGTCTTTAACCTGACTGGCATGCATCCACAAAGAGCGGTTCTAATGAACCTACTCCTTATTGAATTTTATGCTGATTGAGCTATGTGCGGGTGATTAACATGAAATCATAGATATGAAAAACAATAACTCCTACGCGTACCTTGGTGTAATATCTACAACCTTCAGAGCCTTCAGTGACAATCAGAAGCTTTAGGTTGGGATGAAAAAGCTTCTTTAAGACCACATTATCATCATTAGGATCATCTCCTCCAGTTAAAAATGTGATTTCCTCCTCACTTATCTGCCATTTCATAATATCATAACTGAGTCACAAAAAGTATCAGTCAAATGATTCTAGATTGCTTCGAGCATGCATCGCAGACACATATACCGAGAAAAAGGGAAAAATAGCTAGTAGATTTGCAATTGTGCAACAGTATACAAATCACATCTTTTAATAAATGCACCTTAATGAGATCAGCTTGTTCCCATATACTCATTATGCCTTCTCGAGCATCCTCTGGCGATGGCCATAATGCCAATCTCAAATTTGGATCATAAGAAAGGATGCTACCAGAGCTTTTGGCAATCCTCATAGCAGCAAGATGAGCTGACCTGCAGGGTTCTGAAATCAAACTAATAGACCCGTAATGAAAGATCCTTGCCTGCGATCAAAATTATTTATGGAAAACTTTCAGATAGACATTGTGCAAGAATTAGTAAATGTTACCTAATATGCTTCATCACTTGTTAAAAGAAGAAAGAGAAAGTTAGACCTGCTTGAGGAGATTTATATCAAGTTCTGACTCATGAAGAAGCATGTCTGCACTGGGATGACGGAAAAATAAGAATTCACGTTCACCATCAGCTCTGAGAGTAACAAATGCCAATGCAGTCCTTGCACTGGGATCAAATCGTATGCCAGAATTATTGACATTGTTTTGTTTTAAAATGTCAGCCAACATATAGCCAAAATCATCATCACCCAGCTGAGATACACATGGCAGGGAATTTGAAATAGATAAGGTAAGAAGCAAGGATCAAAATTGTTCATGATTATAGAAAGAAAACAAGGCAAGAAAAGTATAGGATTGGAAACAAAGTTTCTCGTTTACTGCAATCTAATAAAATTTAAAATATAAAAAAAGTACAATAAGGTGTGAGCAAGAGATGTCAAAAAGCTTGTTTGAACCACAATTGGGATATAGAATCACTTCTACTTCAGGATGGTCATTAAGAAATGGGTAAATTACTATCAAATTCCTGTATTTTATCAAAATAAACTACTTATTTTTCAATAACACGAATTAGAACGTCCCTATATATTGCAAAATAGAATTCTTTTTGTCAAAGAAAACATTAGTTAACTTGTTTTAATCTTAATATTTATATTATTTGGTTTCTATGATTTTAACTATCATTATTGTTTAGTCCCTATAATTTTAGCTATTCATACTAAATTAGTCCCTCCAACTAAGACTAGCATTTTCTTTAACAAACCTAATTGAAGAACTAAAAACCTTAATTTTACAAAAGATAGGCATTTCAATTCAGTTTTAATAAATAGGGACTACATAGTTAATTGGGCAAAATATAGGGATCTGAATAGATTACAATCATAGACATCAAGAATTCTTTACTCGTATTACCCAATTTAATACATCCACAAGTTATCCATTTTATATGTCAGGTACTGACTATTTCATTACCATAGTTAATGAAATTTCATTTATATGGCCCTTCCTTTTCGATTAGAGAAGTCTACATTTAGTTAGCAGTAACAATGAGTGCCTGATATGCCACTCTGTTACATATAAACCAAGCAGAAAGCAACATATGATTAAGGTCTAGTGGTTGGCATGCAATAAGGTGGAGATGCAATCCCTAAATGAACAAAAACTAAGCTATATTATTCAATGCACCTTGCCTATAAAAGCTGATGAACCACCTAGTCTTGATATGCAAACAGCGACATTAGCAGGTGCACCCCCAGGAGCTTTCTTGAAAGCGGGTGCTTCAGCTAGTGAAACTCCTCCAACTGTTGGCACAAAATCTATCAACATTTTCCCAAAGCAAACAACTAGCGAGATGTTATCTTTGGACCCTCCATTCATATTCGAGGCATGATCTTTAGAATCATCTGCACATTTGCAATTGCTTTCCGTCAGTACAGACTATGAATGAACAGGTTCAGTAATCCTGACCAAACTGAAGTAAACAATAATGTTGTGCCTAGCAAATCATCGTTGGAAAGTTGAACCAAGCCAGAAAATTTTTTTTTTATTTGTTTTCGTTTTGCCAGTTTAAAGTACATTTAATCGATACAATCTAATCTAATGATGAAAAGTAAAAAATAAAATAAAATAAAATAAAAATAAGCATAGAACACGCCTTTCACTTTTTCTTAATAAGGAAGAAAAAAAAAGACGTTGGTAAAACACAATTAAAGCTAACGTTTCAGGTCAATTGCATAATCTACAAGCCCTACCAAGAATACTAATGTTTAATGACCAAGAAACAAAATTTTTCAACATGATTTGGTCCCAAATCATTCGTATCTAATAAACCTCCAATACTAAGCAGAAAGCCAGTAATTATGAGAAATGGGGAATATTATAAAATTCAAGTAACTAATTGAAGTGTGGCCAAAGCACCAGAAATGACACAGTAATTCGCGGAGCAAATAAAGAACAGAATCCGGAGCATGTAAAGAAAGATCTAATGGGATAAACTCAAGAATCAGCCAACAAGAAAACAAAACAATCTTGAAACATAAAACAGGCAGATGCTATACATGAATAAATTATTAGTGATTGAAAGAACATCGAAATCCTGAAACACAATGAATCAAGAATTCAAAAGATAAAATAGCGAAGAAATGGAATTAAAAGGAAGGGACAAATGACAAAGAAGAAGTACCTGTGTGGTGATTGGCAGCCATTCAGACGTTGAAACTACGATATTGAACAGAAAAACGAGTATTGCAGCACAAATCAGAGATCAGAGAGGGAGGAAGAAAGTTCAGGAGTCGGTGCGATAAAAACGAAGATACAAAGGCAGAAGTAAGGAGGTGGTGGTTGTACACAAGAAGAATGTTCAAGGATTGTTCAAAGCTGACCAGTGGATCTCTCGAGCACAAGGTTGGTTCTGCTTTTATATTTGCCCCTCTTTCTTTTTATTTTTATTTTTATTTTTACTTTACGCCTACCCCCTTCTTTGACCCACAGATTCTGAAGCAAAGCGCGTGACAACACCGCGGATACTATTCTTTCTAGTAAAATTTGTTTTCTAAAACACATAAATAATACAAGCCATGAGCTGGACAATGTGCGCCGCCGGTGTGGATCGCCGCCGATATGTCAGCTGTCAACCACAACGTCTTCATTCATGCATGTGATGTGGATGTGGGCTCTATGAATAAGGTTCGGGAAATTATCATTTATTTTTTAATTACTTTGCATGTTAGTTATATTTAATTAGTTAGGTGAAAAATTGAAGATTTTATGCCCCCAAAAAAAAGGCAAGACAAAGGCCTTCGATACACATTCGAAAGCAGACGTGTCCTTGTCCAAATGTTTCGTGGCACCATACAAACCTTAAGCTCGTAAACTCACAGGCCACACCCACAGCTCAATATCAAGAGTCTAGACTCTAGATTGGAATAACGTTGCTGTCGTTTTGGGGAGTTTGATAATTGATATCTCACTTGGAAAGTATAAAAATCAGTATAATAAATTGAGTATTATTTAACGTATAGGGAAGGATGCTTTTTCATATGTTTTTTTACCCAATTATTCGTTTATTATCATTACCTAATAAATAACGATTATATATTGAACAGTAGAAGAGATGTAATGAATAATCATTACGTGTTCAAGAATATGAACTTCGACGAAGCCATGAATGGGTAGGCGAGGGGCCACATGTCCCCTGTAAAATTCCTTTGTACCAAAGATTCCTGCATGAGAATAATTCGGTGGGAAATCTTTATACCCATGAATAATGATTTTAAAATATATATCAATTTCAAATCCCATGTATAGACTGCATCCCAAAATTTCGCTAAAATTGCCAGTACCTACCTACCTACCTACCTGTGATATTCAGTCTCCTTCGTGCAATTTAATGTTTTTTTTTTTTTTATCTGACTTATCGCCCTTCATTATCAGGGAGCAAGTCGCACATTAATTATGGACATTCTATAATGGGCTTATTCTGAACTTTTAGCGATAGACCGAGATTGATTTACTGGGAGACACATCTTGTGCAAACGCAATGGCCCAGTGGTTTTTTATTGTATAAACAATCGCAATCGCAACCTATAGGCATTTGATTTGTGGGCTTTACAGGCCCAAATGCCCATTAGAATCTTCTAAAAAAAAGAAGAATAAATAAATAACGGGGAGCCAAAAAAGGCAGTTCACATGATAGAACGAGAGATGATCCTATCAAGTACACGAGGCAGTCTTAGATTTCCGCACGAATAATTAATGAATAATTCTCTCAATCTCCAGATCCTCTCTCTCGTTCCCCTCCTTTTCTGCAATGCATATATAGAGAGAGCGAGATAACCAATAGGTAATTGCAGTGTCTGTGACAATGGCGTCCTCTTCCTGTTTGAGAATAGAAAACGGATTCTATAACACCGTTTCCATGTTCAAGCATTCAAATGTTAATGGAAATGGCAATGGCAGCATCTTGTCCCCTCCAATCTCATCACTTTCTCTGCTTTCATCCTCTCCTATCTTCTCCCCGAAATTTCCTCTTTTGAAAACCTCACTCTCTCACTCTCTCTCCATCAAGGCCTCCTCTTCTTCCTCTTCCACCACCATCGCCGAACCTGAAGGCATCAAGGTTCTTTCAGCCTCTTTTTCTCTGTTACTGTGCATGTGTGTTGCAGTTGGAAATTTGATTTCTTATGTTTTGCAGATTCATTCAGTGCCGACGAAGTCGATAGAGGGGCAGAAGACAGGGACCAGTGGGCTTCGTAAGAAGGTACCTTCTACTCAACACTGTTTATTCCTTCCATTTTTTTTCTCTATGCCATGATTGTGAATCCATTTGCCTGTTTGTTGCTTGTAGAGACAAATAAATTAGAATGCTGCGTTACTCATTCTTGATAATTGCTTCGTTATGCAGGTTAAAGTTTTCATGCAATATAATTACCTTGCGAATTGGATCCAGGTCTTATTCTTTTACATGTTTTTGCGGCATTAGATTTATTTATGCCTTGGCTTTTAAATAGGATGGTTTCGGTGAATTTTTGGATCTTGCACGTATAGGCATTGTTTAATTCATTACCACCAGAGGATTACAAGAATGGGTTGTTGGTCTTAGGAGGGGATGGTCGTTACTTCAACAAAGAAGCTTCGCAGGTCATATTTTTAGTTATCAACCTGGCATGATTTCTTTTACTTTCCGTTTGCTTGGTGTTACGATTCCTCTGTCTCTCACTACTAAAGTGGGATTTGGATTGCAGATAATCATAAAAATTGCGGCAGGGAATGGTGTCGGTAAAATCCTGGTTGGCAAGTGAGTTGTTTTTTTTTTCTTTTTCCTTTTCTAGTTATATGTGAAATTCGTATGATGAATTCTGAACTCTGCCTTTTCCAGTTTGTCTGCTTGATAACCACATTGGAAATTTCAGCAGGAGTTCTGTTCTTTTTGTCTGCTTGTTTAATTCCGTGATACTGTGGTTTTCTTTTAAGTCAATTAATCTATCTCTCTCTCTCTATATATACACACACATTAATATTCCACCATTGCAGGGAAGGTGTTATGTCTACACCAGCTGTTTCTGCTGTGATCCGAAAGAGGAAGGTGAGCACATGCTTCTCATCTAATTATTACTAATTTTTCATACTTTTTATTTGCTAATTAAGCAATGTCTTGACAGGCCAATGGTGGATTTATAATGAGCGCAAGCCATAATCCTGGCGGCCCTGAATATGATTGGGGCATCAAGGTGAATTGCAAGTGCCAGATAATGTATACTTAGCACAGCTCATGTCTCTTTGAGATTTGCCTTCATGAGATGTTGCTGAAGTTTCATATTGACTTTAAACCAAAATGCAATGCAATCCTGTATTTCCACATTGTGTTTTAATCATTTCATGAGAATATGGCATTTAACATGAGGGGCAGATATGCATGATGCAGTAAATTGACCCACTAGTTTTAGTTATCATACTCCTTGTTGTTCATCACTCGACAATTTGAGTATCCTGAATTTTTTAATTTGCTGTTTACTGAAAAATTCTTAAAACTATTTTTTTTTTTGGGAAAAGGCTGGTGGATATATAGATCAAGATCAATTTACTGATATATAACTTGCATAGTTTGTTACATGATCTAAGTATCTAATGACTCTGTGCTTCTCAAGTTCTCATAGATTGATTTTTAGATTTTGTTTTGTATCTCATACATACCAAGTTTCAAGCATAAACTTTTCTTTTTCAATTAAAATGATGGGCAAAACTATTACATTATAGATGAAATACTTAGCTGTATTTGACCAACTTATATTTGGTGTGCATGTTATAGATAAATAAAGTAGTGCCTCTTGGTTTCTGAAAGAATGTAAATAATAGATATATATGGGATTGCATAAAGAATTGTGTATTTGGCAATTTCATGTCTAGGAATCTCTGGACTTTCATATCAGTGATGTAAATATCATGTTTCTGTTCATTTTGCAGTTCAATTACAACAGTGGGCAACCTGCACCTGAATCTATCACTGATAAGATTTACGGAAACACACTTTCTGTAAGGATCTTGTTGTTTGTCTTCAATAGTTATGGCCGAATGCTTCTTGCTTTTGTGTCCTTTTTGAAGAGAAAAATGAAGATGTTAGGTTTCCAATTGGCCTTTCGAAGCTTACTCCTCTTGCAAGGATAAATTTAAAATGCTTTTAAGTTTCTATATATAAAATTGAATGGTCTTGCTGAGATTTAGTTGTCAATTTAAAAATGGGACTTTTCTTATGTCAGTGAGTGTGAAAAAGGAGCTGAAAACTATGGCATCATAATATTGATGAGAAATTTATTTCAGCCTCTTCATGAGAAATATAAAATTAGAAACTCATACCAAGATCCTTATTAACACCCACTCCGTTAGAGCAGCCTTGGCAAGACTAATATATGGTAAGGAGTAATGCAAGGGCCTGGGTTTCATTTAGTTTCATACTAAACTCTCAAGCTCGTCTACATGTTTTCAAGAATGTCGAGGGTGCTCCTAAATATGTAAAACTTCAATAAACCAGCTGGGTGTTGTAGCCAATTATACTACAAGTAAATTGCTTGTTGATATACAGAAAATGTTGTCTGATTTGAGATATTGATATGTTGAAGGAAAATATGGATTAGACATATGAGGTTTGATTATTTTTCATCAAATCCTTTTCTTTTACTTGTATATTTCATTTTTAATATTTTGTTTTAGTGCTCTTGAGAGCTCATGTTTATCCATTATTTTCTTTAGAAATTGACATGCCTTTCCAATTTTGGAGTTGAGCTACATATTTTTGGCTGCTCCTAAATTCCACCAGCCATTCGGCTTCCATGTGCTGAGCATTTTAGCATTGGTGTTATTATTTGCAGATCTCTGAGATTAAAATAGCAGACATTCCTGATGTTGACCTTTCTCGTCTTGGAGTCACAAAATATGGGAACTTCATTGTTGAAGTAGTAGACCCAGTTTCTGACTACCTGGAGCTAATGGAGGTTAGAAACCAACACTTTTCATCTTTGGATGAAATTCATGTGGTTGACCATCAATAATTATATGAGAGTCTTTGCAGAATGTATTTGATTTTGAGCTCATCAGAAGTCTTCTCTCAAGGCCAGATTTCAGGTATACAAGTCGTCTGTTGAATATGTAGTTATGTACCAGAAGAAGAAAAAAGAGATGAACTCCTTTTGTCTTTACAGAACCATGAATTTTGTTACAACTCAGATACAAACTATACTCTCTTGCAATCATAGGCATTGTTGAAATTATGCTTAAAGTGAGATGTTCTTATGTTAAATGTGTTGCTGTTGGTGGTTGTGTTTTAGGTTTATTTTTGACGCCATGCATGCTGTCACTGGTGCTTATGCAAAGCCCATCTTTGTGGACAAGCTGGGAGCCAGTCCTGTACGTTCTTCACATAAAATATTTGGAAAATAGTGTTCAGCTATGCCTAAGTTTTTAAGAGGAACATTAGATATTTTTTCTTATAGGATTCAATTTCAAATGGAGTGCCTCTGGAGGATTTTGGGCATGGTCATCCAGATCCTAATCTAACGTAAGTATGATGCCTACTGAAGTGGAAGTGATCTGAAATTAATTGAAAGTTTGCTGACTTTGACTTGTATATAAAACAGATATGCCAAGGATTTGGTGAAAATTATGTACAGCAAGAATGGGCCTGATTTTGGAGCTGCAAGTGATGGTATGCTAGACGACCTGAAGAGACAGCATTTCTGCTCATTTTGCATGAATCTGATGTTTCAATTTCCGCATGGCATATTTGCTCTGCTTCACATGCATTTATGGTCTATTTACAAATATTAAGGGTTCTATAAATGCTAATAATGGTTCTAATAGCATGCATGCATTATAAAATTGGAATTTCAATCTTTTTTGTTTTTTCTATGATGTATTTAGACCAGGTTTGTATGTGAATTTATCACTTCCTTGCTTAAACACCAACCAACAAGTTAATCTGAGAATCAGTTTTTTGGGTTACATAATGTTGCTTCACGAGTTATGTAATGAGAAAATCAGGTTGAGCTCCAAACTAGGTGAAACTGGCTGTATGCTGTGGTCTTAATATCTTATCCAGATAGATGATATCATATCACAAATGAAGTAGTAGTCTAAAGAACAAAACCTGAAATAATGGAAGAATTTTGGAGCAGCTAAACTGCATTGGTTATGTAAGGACCTTGAGGGACACATTGATTGATTTGGGTGGCATACCATTTAAAATGGCCTTTCAACAAAGCATGGTTTCCATCAAAGCTGTAGAGGTCTAACTTGAAAAGGGTTGTCGAAATGATTTCAACACGATCCTCTTTTGAGTTCCTTTTAGGATGGATTTTGATGCTGAGAATGTGCAACCAATCGTTGGCTTGCTTAGATGATCTTGTTTGCTGCCATTTGCTGAAAGGAAAGATGAATCTTAATTTACTTGCAGTCCATATCACTAGGAGAAATTTGTGGACTTGTAAATTTTGAAATAGTATGCAAGTTCATGAGTTTGCTATGTTGTTCGACTCTCTGGTAAGAGTGTTAATTCGATGAGATTTTGGTGCTGGGGTAGATGAGAATTGAAAGTTTTGGCTGTTTATGCTTCAGAGTCATGTTTATTGTTTGTTTTATATGAATGAACAATTTATGTTTCTTTTTCAATCATTCTTTCCTTTT
The DNA here is from genome assembly GCA_948266635.1 of Cnidoscolus chayamansa. Classification (NCBI taxonomy): domain Eukaryota; kingdom Viridiplantae; phylum Streptophyta; class Magnoliopsida; order Malpighiales; family Euphorbiaceae; genus Cnidoscolus; species Cnidoscolus chayamansa. The sequence goes on along the minus strand of CAOGCB011203162.1, from coordinate 5,235 downwards.
TTCGTCTGTCTCATATCATGATGAAATATTGGCTTCCCTTGTTAGCAAATATTTTGAATTCCTGTAAAACATCTGGAAGTTCATCATCAATGTGATTTCTATAATCAGTTTTTCACGTAGAAGTCAAGTTACATAAATATATTTATTGTGGCTTGCATTTAATTTTCATTTTCTTAATCATCGTGTAGGAGATGGTGACAGAAACATGATCCTAGGTAGAGGGTTTTTTGTCACTCCTTCAGATTCTGTTGCAATCATTGCTGCCAATTCACAAGGAGCCATCCCGTACTTCAAGAGCGGCCCTAAGGTAGGAATCCATCTAGCCTTTCCCTCCATTATTTATTTTTAGAGAAAGGAAGGGGAATAACTTCTATTCCAATTTCCAGGGTTTGGCGCGGTCCATGCCAACAAGTGGTGCACTGGATCGTGTGGCTGAAAAATTGAATCTTCCTTTTTTTGAGGTTGAGGACTACAAATAGAACAATGATTTTGTGAACAAAAAAAGTTACGAGGCAGTATACATCTTAGAGATGCTTGAATCCTATTGAATGTTCTTTCTTGGTTTTAGGTTCCCACTGGTTGGAAATTTTTTGGAAATCTCATGGATGCTGGAAAGTTGTCAATTTGTGGGGAAGAGAGTTTTGGAACTGGTTCTGATCACATTCGAGAGAAGGATGGCATATGGTAACTGACTATAACATGTATATCATTAGAAAGGTCACCCACATATACTGACAGTAAGGCCTTTTCGTTCTTATCTACATATTATTGCTTGTCAACCCAGCAGAGTTCCCAACTTAAGGCTGGGTATGCGACTCTAGACCTGGCATCTATCCTAGCATCTTGAATGTGTTGTGCATGCACAACTATGTTGTAATCTGTCCAACAGTATAACTCATGAATTATGATGGCAATTTTGGGTCTAAAAATGAGAATGAGAATAACACTCTGCATGTCTTATCTAACATCCTAGAAACTCAGGATTGGCTATTTGTGGTATATGAGTTTGTCAAGGTCTGTTGTTAATCTTTGATGGGTTATTACCATTGATCAATTATTGAATTTCCTTGGAGCCTATTTAGTGGGAATAGAAGCTGCTAACCTGCCATTATGCTATGAACTTTTCTCTATTGGGAGTTGGGACCAGGGTGGGATGTCTAAATATTTTATGTTGGTTTCCTCTTCCAACAAAGAGAAGGGTGTGGATGAAGTAGATGATCTATATTTTTGCAGCTGCATCCAGAGTAGCTAAATTTTATTCCCATCAGTTGCTTGACCTTATAATAGAAGTTCAAGTCAGAAAACACTATATTTGTTTTGATTGCACGTAAAATCATAAAATATCAATATATTGTCAAATTCAACTACTCTTTCGTTTTAAATGATCGTCTAAACAAATGGATCCTAACAAAAGGAGGAGCATGGATATAATAATTTTCACGTTGGATTATTAAAAACATCATCAGAATCATGTTGTATTCAAGTATATAAGCAATACTTGGTTTGTAAAGACAATTGTTACCTTTCACATGGCTTCTTCGTTCCTCCTATATTTTCATTTTAGCACCTATCTTTCTTCTGTTAACGAATACTGTCAAACTAATTGGAATACGCTAAATTTTAAAATGACAGGGCTGTGTTAGCTTGGCTTTCAATTATTGCACACAGAAACAAGGACAAGAAACCAGGGGAGAAGTTGGTGTCTGTTGCTGATGTTGTGAAAGAGCACTGGGCAACATTTGGAAGAAATTTCTTTTCTAGATATGATTATGAAGTAAGCATCATGCCGATGGTTTAATTATTTACGTTGTGCTGTAACCACTGGTATCGTTATTTTGGTTTATTGATCTTGACCGTCTCAAGAGTAAAGTTGGATTGTCTCAGGAGAGATGCAAGTATTTAACACATCTAAGTTGTTTTTCAGGAGTGTGAGTCTAAAGGAGCGAATAAAATGATAGAATACCTGAGAGATTTGGTCTCTAAAAGCAAACCAGGAGATAAATATGGCAAGTTTGTATATGATTTTTTCTCCTTTAATCATGTTTATGAAAATGTTTGACCCTTATAAATCGTGGGTACAGGTAATTATGCCCTTCAGTATGCCGATGACTTCAAGTACACTGATCCTGTAAGTTGAAATTAGTGCGTGTTTATTATCTTTGCTTTATTTTCTAGAGGCTATTGTGTTGAAACTATGCATATTGTGTTTGACTTTTTTTTTTTAATGCAAATTTGTCAGGTGGATGGAAGTGTGGTGACAAAGCAAGGGGTTCGATTTGTTTTTACTGATGGATCAAGGATAATATTTCGGTTATCTGTATGTGCCACTTGGTTCTTTTCCTTTCAGCATTTGAAGCTTCATATGACGAGTTTTTTTGACATAACTATAATTTCTGCATGTTACAGGGAACTGGATCTGCTGGTGCAACAGTTAGAATGTACATCGAACAGTTTGAACCAGATGAATCTAAACACGAGATGGATGCCCAAACAGCCTTGAAACCGTTGATAGGTCAGTTTGGATTTCATTTATGTAGAAAAATGTTATTGCTTGAGCTTCGTGCATAATTTTAATAGAAATTTAATTTTGATGTTTCTATTTGGTTCAGATCTGGCATTGTCCGTGTCAAAGTTGAAGGACTTCACAGGTAGGGAGAAGCCTACAGTTATCACATAAAGCATCAAGTGGCATCTTGGAATTTCGTCCTTTTCTGGCATAACTTTCCTTACACTTTTTCTTTCCGTTCAATTTTGGTCGTTCTGTAGCAATTTGGTAATATGATATATAATGATGTAAAAACACGAAAGTGGAAATAAATCTGTCATTTGGTTCCAGCCTTTTAATCTTTATTGACTTGTTGATTTGATAATACTGCATTAATTATGATCAAGATGAGTTACCTTTTAGTTATCATTGCTGTTCGAAGTCCATTAGTTCGATTAATCTTAATTTGCATTGGATATGTTTATTAATTAGAGTTGAGTATTCTGTCCAGAATTTTAAAAGTGTTTTATAATTTGAAATTTTTGATTAAGAGAGAAGAGTTTGAAATCTTTTATTAAGAAAGAAGAGATTTGTATTTTGAAATTTTTTATCAAAGGAGGAGTTCGAAATTTCTGAATAAATAAGAAACTCGGTTTTATGAAGTTGGTAACAATATGTCTTGCTCAAAGAATCTGATTATAAGTACTTGCTCTCTTGTACAAATAGGATTGTTTTTAATGGTCAATTAGTTTTTAGAAGTGGGGAACATTACCAACAGAGAAAATTAGGAAGAGAGGTAGTGGAAAATAGAATGAAATCTGAAAACTATTTTGTCAATTGTCATGTAACGTCTTTTTCGTTGAAATTACTGACATTGTCAATAGGGGGGGAGTATAATATAAAATGATTAAAGGCCACTTGCAATTCAAGAGAACAGCAACCATTGCGTTGGATGGTACCAAGTTGCAACTAGTTTTGGTGAAATGGCATGCCCATTTAATGTGTCGCGCGTACAGGAAATAAGAATATATTGGTGTTGGGTACCCACTTGGTGAGCATTCCCGAAAAATCTTTGACATGGCCAAGGGCATATTCTTGTGGTGTGACTATGAGAAGCTAAGTAGCTAGAATCAGGGTTGATCCTATTGGTTTGGCCTAAGCAGATAAGATATCCATGACAAGAAAACATCCAATGACCTATCCTGACCACCATTTGTGGGCGCTTAGTGTACAACTCAGACAAAGCATGACCACCTTATTAGCTATGGTGGATAAGCGATTGTGGGAGAAATATTGTCCTACAGTCATCCGAGTCTTGTTTCAAATGCAAGCCAACACTTGCTCAGCAAACCCAATTCACAAAATGGAACGGCAAGCATTCAAAACATCAAACAACATGTTGGGACACTTATTTTTGTCTTCTCAAGCTTCGTATGTACTAGTTTTTAGTCACCTCTCAGAAACTTTTATTCCTTTCTCTCAGGATGTGACATTAATTCTCTCTTCTTCACCCATGAAAAGAAAAAAAAAACAAGGGGACTCTGGAAGTTTGCTTTTTCACTATGAATTGAAGGTTTCCTTTCTCTTTGTACTCGGCACATTAGAGCAGAAGCGTTAAACCGTTGGTGAATAATACTAGTAGTAATAATAATACCAGGAAACTCTTCGGCCCACAATTCACAAGTGATGTTTAAAGATTGGATTGCATGGTGGCCTAAGCACAAAACTCGAGTCATATTTTTGTTTCTTGCGTTTTAGCTGCCCCTGAAATGGGCACACAAGTTGAGTGAGAAACTGGACCAGAGTTTGAATAGTGTTTCCTTGCGCAAATAGAACATACTTCAAATATCATTGAAATAGAGACCTTCCTTTTCCTTCAAAAGTCCAAAACCAAAATCAATCCGGATTGTCCCTGCCCCCCATTTGTAATATGATTTAAATTCTCCACCAACAAATAATTGTACAGACAAGAGAAAAAGTAAGCAAACTTTTAGTGGATAATAAGAGGATGGAACTGTGTTTGTCCTAATTTGACAGAAACACCTTAGCTATAGTTGTATATAGATCCAACCTTGTTGGGTCTATCAGTTTCATGGGGTTCGCTCTTGAAGAGAAATCTCAGTTTGCCCCATCTTTTCTCTGCATGATATTGTGACAACTCCACCATCATGTTAGTTGCCTTTCCTGATGGACCTTCATGTTCCCTCCTTTTCCACCTCTGTACTGTTGCGAAGCAATCATTTCCTTCGTTGATTTCTATTTTTGAAATCTTGGAAGTTCCTTATAATCGTAATTACTAGATGATTTTTGGTTGATTAATTAACCATCATTGGTATTGGCATAATAACAAATTTAAAATGAAAATGAAAATGCTTAATTAATAAAATATCAAAATTTAATGATTGAAAAATGGAAGAAAATATCTTCGACTGATCTTCTCTCATGGTCAACTGTTGCTGCTCACTGTGATTCATATACAACCCCATTCCAATAGTAGAATAGCTTAGTAATGCGTAACATGCAAACTTAAATGTGATCGTACCTTAGTGCTTCTACACGCTCTTCTCTCATCATTTCCCACTACTTTTAATTTCTCTGAATAGACTATCTTCATCCCAAGTGCAATTCTTTCTGTTTCATACTTATCACCATCTTCAATTCCTTTTCTTTTTCCTAATTAAACCATTTCTTTTACACATTTTCCTTATATGTATTGAAACTAAAACTGAAATAAAGACTGATAAAATTTT
>CAOGCB011202671.1:0-16099 GCA_948266635.1 Cnidoscolus chayamansa | reverse complement strand
ATGAAAGATAACAACTCAATATGTGAATTTGGCAGACCACTAACTAATCTTACCCTTAAATACCAACTCATGTCTCCCTCTTCACCAACTCCTAAATCAATTACTTCTCCATTTTATATATTGTATAATGTACCTAATACCAACTTACTTTTTAGGACACCCTCTCTTATTATATTGGCATTGCCTCAACCATCAGCTCTTTTTATAACCAAAATCTCAACCAACTACTACCACGAAACCACATTTTCTCTTAAGTAGATGAAATCATGTTACACCCAATTTAAAAAAAAAATGATAAAAATACGAGGAATAAATCCAAAATCACTTGACTTGACCCGTTGCCACTCCCTTCGAAGGGATCTTCTATTATTAGAAGCTCAAATAATAATAACAGTAAAGGCATTAACTGAAAAAAATTAATATAAATAATTGTGAAAAGAGATGGTGGTTGGTTGGTTGCTAGCTTTTCTTGGCAAGCAAATAGAAAGCTGTAAGAGAATTTTTTTTAGAAACGGTTAAGCTAGAGGAGTCTTTAATTGTAATTTAAGTCTTGTCAAATTGAATTTCTTTTATTTTTTTATTTATTTTTAAAATAACATTTTAAGAACAAACTTTATTAGATGGCATATACACTCAACATGTTATTGAACAATGAAATTTTGCTTGATTCACAGGTGAACATACAGTTGGCCCTCTAAGCTGAAGTTTTTACAATCCATAACGTACAGAAGCACACGACTTTTAGTAATGTACTAAGGACCACCCATAAGAAAAACCTCAGAGCAGACATCCACCGATTGCCCAGATAACTCACACTGCTTCAACACAATATATGCTTATCAAAGAAAAATATTAAACAGAGGTAAAACTGCAAGAATTTGTAGGCACATCAACTTTGTCTTACAAATGTATTTGTTTCATTCTCAACTTTCCGTTGTTAGGATAATAAATTAACTGAATTGAAATGTGAAACATAAAATATGTTCAAATTTCATAACCTTAAGAGCAAGGTATTCATGAGCTTGTAAGGTTACTTGATTGTCATGGAGTCACCATGGATCTCTAGTCTCCAGTTGCTCAATTACTATCACGTCTTAAAAGACAGATGTCACGACTGTATCTCCATTTCAGAAGACAGCATCTTCTGTAAAGCTTAACACCAGGCATGATCATGGTCGGCATCCCAGCTGCAACATTTTGTCGGTAGCGCAACCAGCTCTCTTGTACAACTTCACCGCATTGTAAATTCAAAAGTAGTAGACTAGAGTGAGGCACAATGTAGATATTCATATTTCTTCATCTGAACCAAAGATTTCTAATTCAATCATCTTCCCCGTTTCATGTTTGGACTTGTCTGTTGAAGTTTGCCACTGGTCGGCTTTTTTCCTTTTTGCATCTGGTTCATTATTTATGACTGCAGATGGATCCACTTTCATTGTAGATGACTTCCTAAGGAATATTAATATAACAAATGTTCAATGGCACAGAGAGCAAACTCAAATAAATAAATATGGAATGCAATAATAAAAGAATCTGATAAATGATTCACCTTTTGTCTAGGCTACTTAATTGTTCCTTTGCCGTCGCAGATACTTTAGTTGAATTTTTTGATTTCATTTTTCCTGTAAATGCAAAGTAACAAAAACTCAGGATGTTGTGAATAGTCACAGCAAGTGCATATGGTGAAGTTTATGATCTTAACCTGTTATTTCGTTAAGAAATCTTATGCCCTGTGAGAATGTATTTGTGGTCACTTTATCTGCATTACTGTTCATCGAAGTTAAGAAGCATGCCGTTAGCAGTGACCGCTAACATGCAATTTTAAATGCTAATCTGATGAACATTGGGTACCTTAATGCCTTCTTAAGTGCTTCCACAGATAGTAATTTCACTGGCTGTATGGGTTTTTTTATGTTTGTTTTGTCAGCTAAAGGGTCGACCAAGTAAATGCCTTGTGACTGGAGAGGATCCCGAAAGGCTGTTCTCAAGTTCCTGGAGTACAAACATTTCATGTTGAGGAGACGCATTAGAGATAAAAATGTTTAGAAGAATGAATCATATAAGTTCTTTGTTATGAAACTACTATGCATTAGAAACTACAAATTCTCAGATGATTCCAAACTCAGATCACCTACCCTCCCTTGAGCTCAGTTCTTGTTGTCGAAAATCTCTCTGATGCTTTCTATGGAAGTCATAGATATGATGTAAGTTCATTCTGAAGACTTGGAAAAGAAAAATAAGATTGCAGCAGTAGGAAGTCATACTTACTGATTTGTGATATCTGCAATATATCCCTTGACGTCTGAAATTTTAAGAAAATTACCATCAGAATACCCAAAAATAAAATCAATATTGGATATGGTACTCCTGACAATTTCTGGCAAGAGAAAATATAATTCTTTTCAGTTCAGAAAAAAAGGCCTATAGCCCATGATGTCTGTCAAGTTCATGGGCTTATAAGGGTCATGAGCCAATCAATTAATTGGTTAGTTCTAACCTTTTAGCTATGATAGATTCAAGCCCATGTGAGCCCATTCTCACTCGTGTACTCCCATTCATTCACCTCTATCTGTTCAATATTAAATATTTAAAGTTCGTAACAATGTCATGAGAAAAGGAACATATCAAACTCGACTCAGATTGCAGTTAATTTTTTTTTTTTTCAATTTTTATCATCTTCATAAGGGGCTCCAAAAACTTTACACCTACTATTTCTTTCGCCAAAACCTTAATGAATCTTTGACATGTGATGTAAAATTGCTATCCAAAAACCTTACCGTTGTAACCAGTCAGCATTTACATGAAAATTGTATGCCCCAATTGTGTTTAACATATTTGAGGCAAACAGAAAAACGTTAGATGACTAAATGCTGGGACAGTAATTCTGCAGTCTAAACAGGTAGTTATGTGATGCTATAATGGCGAGAAGCATGCCTTATTATTTAGAGGTCATCAGACTCACCCTTCAAGAGCGAGACTAAAAAGCTTTAACCAGAGGTTATTTCACTACTACCTTCCTCCTAAGGTGAAGTACTGAGAAGCAAAGATAGCTTACAACCGACTAAATATTATAAACAATTTGCTGGAGGTTTGTTATAAATTTTCTAAAAGCTAATACTGCAGAAAGGCACTCATTTAAACCTCTCTACTGATTAATATCAACAATCTATTATTTGCAAGTGTTTCAATTTTTCACACCAGATTCAAGCATAGAATTAATTAACTTTCAAGAACATAGCAACTGTTTGACCAAGTTCAACATTTTCTTATTCTTATTCTGAGCAAATGTGTTCCAAGATGTATAGACTCCAAAAATTAGATCCCAGCAAAAATTTTTTTTTAAAAGCTTGTAAGTAGTGTCCATCAAAATCTCTGAGATCATAACCATCATTACTGATTAGTGATAAATATAATGCCAGCATTAATGTTTGACAATCATCCAAATCAACACTAAACGTAGTGCAGGTGAACCTATCTACAAAACCACATTTTACTTGACTCCTTTTTATTACATTCGGATGCAATAATGATTTGACATAAAAGGTTTAGATTAGGTTTTACTTCAGTCGTTTAAATATTTGATTTTGTTTACTTAGATTCACGAAACATGTTTGATTTATGAAAAACGTTGTCTGGGATTGAGGTTGAAACTGCTCTTTTTGGAAAAGTAAAATTTTTTATGTTGAAAAAGCAATTTGAAATTCTTATAACTAAAAATCTAAAAGGTATTAACATAGTAATTTTCTCAACGGTAACTCCTAGCAATGCTAGACAAACCCTGAATGTGATTGAGTGGTACTTTGAACTCCATTTCATATGACACCCTTTTTTAAAATTTTTCAAAATCCGCATTTTGAATAAGGTCTTTTCCATATTCATGAAACTAATCCAAATTCAAGTGTAATCAATTAAAAAAAAAATTCATTGCATTTTATGTCACCCTAGAAAGCAGATTGAAAGTTAAAAAAAAAAATAAAATAAAATTGCTTGTAACCTACTTGTTTATGACTAGTGTACAGGACATTCCATCCTTCCTTTTTCCTTTGCAAACTCCATAATCAATAGAAGTGCCCATCTTTAGTATTTGATTTGGAGAATAGACACTCAACGAAAAACCTGTTCCCTGAAAAAGAGAAAAGGAAATCAAAATCTCTAATGAAGCACAACAAAAATAGTCTGAAGCAGTGAGTATATGACAAGTTCATACAGCATTATCCTTGCGTACAGTACAATTGAATAATGCAAAAGCCGTTCCAGCCTGCTCCTTGCTGTACTTGTGATAAGCATCACCAAATAAGAAAAGGGAAATCATGTTTTCATCTAAACAACCAATTTTCCATATGCAATAGCTCTTCCCAACAGAGCTAGTCCTTGGATTTCCCTTCTCAGTTAATACTCCAACAGTAGCCCAGCATCCAGAGAAGGTGTCTCCTACCAAAAGGTTTCTAAGGAAAAAATCCAAGGTATGAAATTATCAATATAGTGTATTCAGTTCATTAAGTCCTGATAAAATAATGACAAAAATACTTTTAATTCCTAGAAGTGAATGGCTTTCAAAACTATAACCATATTTAATTGATTATAAGTAATGATAAAGCAAGAAGATTACTTAATAGCAGGTAAACGGACAAAACGGATATCTGAAAAACGTTCAGCAAGCTCTGCAGGTGTGACAATTTGATTCCTGACATAGTAACAAATTGAAAATTAAACAGAATTAGGAAAAAAAAATCCAGGACATCTGGTTTGTTCACACAATTTAGTTGTTCTATTTTGTTCCAAAGAGCATTATAAAAGAATCCCTCAGAACTCTATTTTCAATCTTACGAGCACAGTGCAACAACACACTTCAGTAGATAGACATATTCTACTCCTTATTTGGACATTTAAGTATCATAAATAGAGTACAAGCTAACCATATTAACAATGAAACTGAGTAATTTATAGCATGAATAACAATTGGTCTAAAGACAACCTTATCCTCAAACCCGAATACTTCTCCACATTCACTTCATTTGAGTTCCTCGACTGCTTCAACTTTTCTGCTTTCTTAGCTGGATTTTGCTCATAATCAAGGCAATCTTGGACAGCATCTCTGAACATAGACAAATCTGCCTGCCCTCTCCGTCTAGGGGATTCATCTGATAGATACCCTTCAAGGTCCAAAGCCCAAATTCAGAACTTGCAGTGGATTTAATGAAACAAATCGATAAGAGAAAAATCCCATTACAGATATAGAGAAATTTTTTGCTGAAAATAAACAAATAAAACCAAAATGCAGAATTACACATGTTAAAAATAAATCCACAACACCATGAACACCCAGAAAGTGTAAATAATGCGAAACTAAGAGACACCCAAATTAAGATTGAACAGACCCAAGCAAAAGATCAATAACCCAGTGAAGAAATTCTTAAAACATGGGCTATTAAAAGCATCAAGTGTAACCAACAAAAGGGAAATTTACCTGGTGAACGGGAATGGAGATTTGAAGGAGAGCCAGGAGGGGTTTCCAAGACTCGATCTTGGAGAGAGAGAAGAAGGTCGAGGTCCTCTTGATGGCTTGACATTGTAGATTTTTGCAGAAGCTCAATGAATGAAGAAGAGAAGAGAATGAATATGAGGGTTTTAGAAAGCCAGAAAATTGTTGATTTAGTGGAGGGAGAAATAATTTTTTTTGGAGGGAATGAAAACGGAATTCGACAAAAAATATAGTTTTGAAATAAGCAATGCCCTTTTGCCAGAAGGAACTGATCCACTGCGAACCCAATTCTCGGCCCAAGAGTTTCGGCTTAATATATAAATAGTCATTAGTGCTTGTGTGCAGGTAAAACTACCTATTGGTTTTTAATTTTTAAAAATATATTAAAAAGTTTTATAATTTAAAAAATTTAATTAATTAGTCTTTTCTATCGATAACACCGATAAATAATATTTTATTTTAATATTACTTTTATAAAGATAATTTATTATTTAGTCCCTATAGTTTAATGAAATTAACTAATTGATCCTCCTCTTCATTTGATTTTTTCTATGTAAATTTCATCTACCCCCTACATGAAATTATACCTTTGTAAGGTATGTAAATTTTAATTTGTAACAAAAAAGTATAGAGTAAATTTCACTAATCATACATAAACTTATACATTTATAATATTACGGCATATGAACTTTAATTCATAACACAAAAGTATATAAACTTTAATATTTGTAACACAAAAATACATGCAACTTGCAATAATAGATTTTCAAATGAATTAATAATGTGTATATGCCACGTAGGATTAAAAAAAACATGTGTATATATCATCTCATTAAGTTAAGTGGAGTTCAGAGTATAAAGAATGAAATCTCTTAAGAGACTATATTATAATTTTTCATTAGAATAATGGCTAATTTATAATTTTTTAGTAAATATTATGAACTATTGAAAAAATATAAAATAGTTCACGTCCTATTGAAAAATTACATTTTGGTTCATGAGCATATTTTAGCCCTTCCCCGAAAGGGATGGGAGGTTGAACATGGTTCGCAGCCCTGTCTCCGCGATCCCATCGCGAAAACAACCATTTGTAATGGGGTCACGAGGTTGGCGGGGGTGTGCTGCGAACTCCATCCCGAATGGGTTCACACCCCCCACCCTCGCCGCAAAGCAATTGCAATCGATCCCTCAGTCTCCCAACCGCCTCTACCCCCACCTCTCACGTAGCTTTATCTCGACCCATTAAACCCCCTATCCCCCTCACAGGCCTCCCTGCCAACCCCTCCCCCCAACCTTGCAACCGCACGGCTCTGCAACTGCCCCCTAACAACCTCTCACCCCTGCGTGGAATGTGTGAAGTGAAATCTACTCAGGGATCAAATAATAATTTTCATCAAATTATAAAGACTAAATAGTAAATTATCCTTATACGGATAATCTTAAAATATAAATTTTTTCTCACATCATTTAAATGATATTATTGACTAGAGAGACTAGTTAGTTGAATTTTTTAAACCACATGAATCTTTTAATGTATTTTTGAAAATGAAAAGACCGACTAGTTAGTTTCACCTAAACTTAGGGACTAAATAGTAAATTATCCACATATAAATCTAACCTACACATTTATTTTCTTTTATTACAAAAAAAAAAAAAGTAATTCGAATGAATATTTATTTTATACATAAATTTGAATTTTCGATCTTATTTATGTTTAATTCTTAATTTTATTTATAAAACTATTTATCTCAATACTCAATCATCAACTATACCTCTAATTTACTCTTTAAACTTTTACTTTTTAGAAGAGATGATATTTTACTTTTTAGAAGAGATGATATTACTTTTTAGGTATAAAATTTAAATTAACCTCTAAACTTTTTAAAGATGTTTAAATAAGTCTATTTTTTTTTATCTTTTTATTCAAATACATTCTAAATAGTCTAATTTTTGTAATGAAAAATTAAAAAATAATATCTTTAAATTTTTAATAATAAATATTAATTTTTATTTAAATGATTAATCAAAATATAAAATTGATAAACCTAAAAAAAATTCAAAAGTAAAAGTAAAAATCTTTAAAAAAATCCAAAATTTATTTATCAAACAAAACAGCTTTAACACAAATTAGTCTCCTCAATAGCACAAATCCAAAATTGCTAAACAGAAAATGAATTTAATAATATAAATTAATATCTCTTAGTAGGGTGTGCACTCAGTTAATTCGGTTTCGAATTGAATCGAACTTGAATAATCAAAAACTAAATTACATGTTTTCTTCAATCGAACCGAACCAAAATTTATATAGAAACTGAACATAACTGAACCTAACTTTTTCGATTTGGTTCGGCTGCTATAGAATTGAACATAGTTTTATTTTTAACTCTTTGCCACTTTGCCTTTCCCTTTGCCAAATCTGAATTGGTGAGGTGATATTCGATCGTTAGGAATGAGAGGGACAAGATATAGAGTCGCTCATCACTGGTTAGCCGAGCTATAGTGGGCGGTGTGAATAGTGAGGGTGTCAAACGTTGTGAACAATGAGGGAGTCGAGGGGACAAAGTCTCTATTGAGGGAGTTGATGGGAGGGAGTCACTTTGAGAGAGTCATTGTTGAGAATTAAGATGTCGAGGGAGGGACTAAGGGAGGGCTAAAGATCAACGAGCATAACAGTAGTAGGTAGTGAGGACAATAAAATGTGGCACTACCACAGTGGTGGAAAATGAGAATGGTGACAGTAGATGGTTGTGCTGGGCAGTTGGAGGTGGTGCTGGGTATCATAGGTCTTTGCAACGAAAGAGATGAAAGAGGAGATTTATGTGAGGTTAGCGTGCTTGGCAGTCAACAGTTGCACATGTAAAGAGACGAGAGGATTAAGGACAACAAAGTCGACGATTGGGCCACTAGTGGCTCTAGCCTGTGGTCTCAACGACGGCAGTGTCACAAACTCACAACACCAGCGTATGACTGTGAGGAATTGAAGATTGAGGGATAGGGATCAAGAGAGGAGATTTAGGTCTATATGAGATTGCTTCTGTTAGTTTGAGGTAGGAGTAGCTTATTTAGGTTTGATTTAGGGTTTAGGTCTGATTTACATTTTAGACATGGGTTGGACCTAAGATTTAGATAGACTGAGTTTTTAGTTTGGTTAGTTCATTTTTTTGGTTAAATAACACAAATAAACCAAATCAAATAAAAAAATGAAATTACCTAAAAAATATAACCGAACCAAATTGATTTATCCAAAAAATTGAACTGATCAAACCAAAATGATTTGATTTGGTTCAATTCTTGCATTATAACCAAACAGTGCACTAACCATCATATTGGAAGACTAATCCTATCAAAATTATAATTCTTATCATATATAAGAAACATTAGAACTGTCATAGGGAACACTTAAATAAAGGATTCTTGAAGTATTCTAATGTATCCTTTTTTTTATTTAAAGAGACCAATTCCAATAGATAAAATGTCCCTTCATATTGAAGATGTCTCCAACCTCTCTAAAGAATATATTGAAGAGCAAATTAAGTTCTTGCGATTCAAACTATTAGAAAATAATCTCCAGTCAAAACTTCTTAATGCAATTGACCAAAAAGCCAACCTTACCAAAAGAGAGCATGTTGAGATTCCAAACTCATGACAATCAAGAAGAAAGCTCATTTAACAAAAATTTAGATTAGCAGTAAGTCAGAGCCGTTGAAAAAATTTCAAAAGAAAATGAGAATGATTTTAGTGTTGGAGATGTCTCTCCCTTATCCCTTGAAATTTTGCCAAACATTTTCTTAGAAAATTTCGAATTCTACCTTGGAAAATGTAGCGCCTCCTCCCACCGAGACCCACAAGTTCCGATAGGCGATGCTATCTTTTTGTCTCTCTTTTTTTTTTATAGTGATGCAATTACATTTTAGCAGTCATATAAAATTTTAGCAGTGGTCATATCATAATAATAGTGATAATTTAAATTCATCATAATAATAACATTCTTATATTTATAAACCCAAAATATAAAATTGTATTATTTACATTAATTATATCTCAAAATAAAATTCCTAGTACATGCCAAAATTACTTCAAAAATAACTACATACGTCATGATGCTCACTGTCACGTCTCTGCGGCCTCTACAAATCACGACATCTAAAGATTGGTACTTGCATGTAGCAAAAATCAACATGCTGAGCATTTTTGTTTAGTGAGTGTAGATGATAATAATAAATTAAAGTTCAATGTAAATGGTTTCCATTTCGATTTATTCGTCGATAATTTATGTGTAAATGTTTCAAATATCAAGTTCTAATAATATTTTCAGTAAGGTCTCAATCATATAAATAATTATTTTCAATTCATAATACAATATACAATTTATTTCTCAGTTTCACATTTATTTCTTTTCACAATTTCACGTTTATTTCATTTTGCAATTTTACATTTATTTCATTCCATATTTAGTCCTAAAATATTATGCAGATACGATCATCAGTCATAAAAACACATTTGGGTCGAAGTCACTCAGTCAAATATGTTTGGGTTGAAGCCACTTAATCACATACGTTTGGGCCGAAGCCACTCAGTTGATCAGACCGTCAATCGTTGTGGTAAATGCATCAAGCTTAAACCACTTAGGGTACCTTACTGTACACCTGCCCATCAGGGTACCTCACTATATCCATGGTATCACATATAGCAGAACTACGGATCAATGACATGTCATAACTATATACTAATCTTGTTTTCTAACACAATAAATCTTAGGGCTATAATTATCCATTTATTAATATCATCACATTTCTTTAGATTTATTTCATTTTGAAAACATTTCATCACTTTAAAAATTTTAGAGTATATACGTTACTATCTTAATAATATATATATTTTTTATTCCTTTATGAAATTTTAAGATTCAATCCATACTTTTTATTTTTACTACTTCCTTTTCTTATTTCGAAATATAAATGTTATATTTCTTATTTGGTCACTTTAATATTTCTAGGTAAATTTTCAATATTATTTAACTTACCTAATTTTTTTGTCATTTAAATTTTTATACATAAATTTCAATAAATTTAGGTATGATTTATGTTCAACATTTCATGTCTAAATTTCTGTCCAGAATTTTAAAATTGGTCCTTATGGTAAATTACAAATTGGTCCGAAGTTCTTTATGAATTAGTCACTTTGGTCCATGATTTCATTTTTATCTATAAATTAAAATATTTTATGTTTAATACCTACTCAATTTTCTGTCCAATTTACTGCTCAGTATTTAGAATTGAGCTCTTAAGGCAATTTACAATTTGGTCCTAAATTTTTATAAATTTTCATTTTAGTCCCTATTTCCTCCCGATTTTTATTCAAGCAAATTTTCATACTCTATTTATATGAATTTAACCCAGAAAATTTTCAGACCTACTGTCCTAAATATATTTGCCATTTTTAAATTCAGTCATGTTGGTCCCTAATTACAGTCCAAGAGGGGGGTGAATTTGACTTTATCAGCCTTTTCAAATTCTCTTTAGATTTCTAGTGTAAATTAGTTCTGTGTAATTACTAGAATTTCTAAAAGCTAATTATTAGACTGAAAGTAATTATTCTCAGCTATTTAAAGATATTTAATCAATTTAGATATTCTGTTAGAGTACTTAGTAGTTAATCAATCTCATACAAATCAGTATAACTTGGTAAAAGCAAATACTTAATGAATAAGGCAAACGAATAAGTATGAGAGATGAGTGAGAGAAAACAAAACCAAGAGATTTATAGTGGTTCAGCCTCCTTGCTTACATCCATTCTCCCAAATATCTTCTTTGAGAAGTTTCTTCACTAGAGTTTCTTTTAAATATGTAAGAAATAAGTCTTTACAGCTTACACAAGTTTGCTGAGTACTTGCAACCTTTCACAAGATTTCTAGGCTGTCTTGTAACATTTCACAAGTGTTTTTCTCTCAACACACACAGAACAAACTATCCCAAGCTTGTACACAATCTTAAGTATATTTTGGTAGATGAAGGAATTAACTCTTGTTTACTCTTTTACAGCAAAAGCTAAGAAGATGAAGAAGAGTTGTATTTGCTAATTAAAGCTCAATAAATGAAGATTTGAATGCTCAAGAATAAATGCTCAGATTTTTGCTTTCAAGACTTTTTCTCTCAATTGTAAAAATGCTCTTCTTGATAATAAATGAGAGAGATTTTTATTTATATAGAGTCTTTGTGAAAACTAGCCGTTTAAGACTGATTTGACAGGTGAAAAATAAGTTCAAAAAATCAGCTAACCGTTATTTTGTCATGTAGTGAAAAATCCTTCTGAGTTGATTTTAGAACCTAGAAGTAGAAGTTCTAAGTCAAGAAATTAGAACTTCTAGAACAAATAATTAGAACTTTGTATTTAAAAAAGAACAAGCTGTGTTCTATTTTCAACTCAGTGATTTTTGTTTTTGTGAAAGCTTGAATTATTTTGTAAGGAGTGGCAAATCACAACCTTTTCATTTTCTGTACATTAGTCCTAATATCTTGTTATCTTCAAGTGTTATGATCCTTTTGTCTTGATTGTTTGCTTTCTTCAAGTTCCTTAAGTTTTGTGATCATTAAAATACTCTTTAGTTCAAGAGGTTAACAAGTCCTTATGGAAAATTTCATTTTGGTCCATGGTTCTTTCCCAAATGGTCCATTTTAGTCCTTTAAGTAAAATTTCAGTTTTGGTCCTTATCAAACCAAGTCTTTGGAAGTAGAATTTCATCCATTATCTATTGTCTAAGTCCATTGTAAATTTGTATATTTCGGTCCAAATGAAAAATTACATTTTCATTCACAAAATAATTTTTTTGAGGTTCAAGTTGGTCCTCACATATCCACCTTCGGTCTTCTTTATTTAGGGTAGGAATTCATGTTTTTCATGAGGTTTTAAGCCTCCATTTGTCAATCTATTCATCCACACATGTTTATGGTCAATATATAATCAATCCTATTCAAAAATATTTATATTTTCCATAATAAATACAACCCCAAAGATCACTTAAAATCAACATGCAACTCAATATTTTTACATCACATGACATGCATATAACCTAACCTTTTTGGTGTATGAAGCTTTCCTCTTTGTTTATAGTCCTTAGTCCTTGGTTTTTCTTGTACAAAATTCTGTTCAAATGGTTTGGACAACTCTTGATTTTCTTTTTGGTGGAAGGGACTCAAGCTACAAAGAGAAACATAAGGTCATGACATGCATGACCAAAAAGAAGGAAAAATTCACACATTTTTTAGTATGATTTTACTAACCTTTCTTAAGCTTTTCTTGTCCAAAAATGTGGTGGATCTTCTATGCTCTAATCAACTCACAAGTTGAGCTTAAGAAGGAGGAAGAAGGAGTACTTTCGGTCACCCTTTTGGCTTGGTGAATCTCCCTCACTTTGTCTCCAAATGATGTTTATGTCCTTCCTTTTTGATCTAGTTTACTTGGGGTTTAAAAGGGGAGACATGCATGTAGTTTTGGGTGGAGAAAAGAGGAGAAGAAATATGGGTTTGTGGGAGGGAAGAGGGTCTTGGCATGGAGAGGAAAAGAGAAGTGGCTACTGGAAATTTTGGTTCCAAATGAGCCAACTTGTCCATTTTCTTCTCTTATATACTATCTCATTTTGTCATTGGGCTGGGCTGTGTTTTTAATTCAAGTTTAGAGCTAAATTTGAGCCCATTTAAGCAACATGGCCTGCCACCTCTTCCTTGTTTCAGTCTAGCCCATGATTCTTCATGAGTTTGGTCCAAATCCAATTTCTCTTGGTCCAATCCAAAATTTCTTTGATCCATTTTATTTTTTCAGCTCTTTTCCTTATTTTGGTCCATTTATTTTTAAGCCTATGATCCACTAAGTTTTCATTAATCCAAATTCTAAATTTATGTGAATTAAATTCATAATTTAATTTGGTCATATTTTAAATTTTATTTCATTTAAATTTTTATTTATATACACTAAAAATATACTTTTTAATCATTTATGTTTTCATATCATGTTTTTACACTTTATTTTATTTTTCACTATCATGTTTATAATTAGTTTTACATAAAATATTAAATTAAGAATTTACATAAAATCTACAGAAAAATAGGAAGCATAAGTTGATGACATTATATGCACGGGAGGAGCTAAAATATGGATCATGCAAAAATGTCCTTACGGGGCTAAATTACAATATGCAACATAACTTAGTTTTCAAGTCACAAACAACATGGCAAAATATGAAGCATTGTTAATAGTTCTTCAAAATTTTCAAGAATTTGGCATTGTTCGAGTAATAACTCTTCGCATTCCCAAGTGGTCAGGGGCGGGCACAGGGGGGCCAGCTCTGGCACGTGCTCCCCCGGCGACTAAAAAAAGCTTAGAATAGTGCCTGTCAAGGGGCGGACATAGGGGGTCAGCCTTGGTATGTGCCTCTCGGCGATCGGAAAAAGCTTAGAGTCGTGGTGCCCTGTAATTACAATGCAGTTGTGCCCCACCAGAACTGCGGTCCTGCGTCCACCACTGCAAGTGGTAGTAAGCTAATTTAATAGAGATTTTCAAGTGATGGATGCTAATGTATTAAAGCATGAGAACAAAGCCAAGTAGCTTGCTAATGCCATCAAAATCGAAGGCAGAAGAGTTAATTTTCAATAAACCTTAAGGGATGAAAATTCAGAAGTAGACTCCATGGCCAAATTGGCTTCTGCAGCCAATCAAGGTCACCACAAAATCTCCTTTTTTAAACTATTATTGAAAAAGAAGATAATCTCCCGATCGATATCACTTATACTTAAATGTCATCCATATTCTCATACCTAAAGGAAGACAACTTGCCAATCACTATAAAAGATGCTAGGTTACTCATCAGAAAAGCTCCCAAATATAAAGTATTGTATGAGAGATTATTCAAAATCCATAACTCAAGTGCATTTCACAAGAAGAACAATATGAAAGATTGAGAGAAATCCATGGTGGCATTTCTAAAAGTCGTGAGGGAGCTAGATCTATCACCTTTAAAGCATTCATGAAAGGTTTTATTAGCCTACAAATGGATTACACAATGAAGTTTATTCAGTCATGTTGCAAATTTAAGAAGGATGTTGCGATTCCCCATCAGCCAGTTGAAAAATTGCCCCGCTCGAGAGCATTAAGCCATTCTTTCAGTGCAAAATCAATAGGATTTAGAGTTGTAAACTTTTAACCAAACTATAGACCAATTAATTGATATAAAACTTTCCTCCATATTCGTGAGTAAATGTTAGAGAAAGTATTAAGCCTTATAAAGATGGTCAGTGCCTAATATCAACTACTTTAGCTTTTAGAAGACTAGCATCCATAATCTTTCTTAAGATAAGGATCTTCACATATAATAACATAACAGTCAAAAGGACAAGTGCCATCCTAGCTTTATAAGTGAGGTGAGACCCCGTAATCCATGATCAAAACACAACATCAACATTGCTTAGGGATTGCATTGGACTTGATAAATTACTTACTAAGATGTATAGTTAGTAAGACTTGATCTGAGTTGCTATTTGAACCTTGCATTTTTTCTCAATATATAATGCAAGGAGTTGAATTGGACTTTTAGCAAATTTTCAATCCTTATTTGATAGTTTTAGAAAGATTGTGGCTAAAATATGATGCATGTGTCGATCAATTCAAACATATATATATATATATATATATTTCATAAGAATGTACAACCTAGAAATTGAAAGCAACCTAATGCATCATAACACTATGTGAACTAAATTCAATATGCTCAACTCAATCAACTTTTCATAAAAGCATTCAAATATGAATACAACTATTTAACTTCTTAATCAAATCATCAATTTCAATATATCTCAGTATAGTGCAATAATGTAATGAGAGTAGGATCTACAGAAATGAATACAAAGATTTTTCTAGTTATCAACTCTGAATAGTTTATGTGCACTCGTTCAAAGATTCACTTTAAGTCTTTACTTTAATATTTCTTCTCTATAATGGGCAAGGGATGAGCCATTTATATCAACAAGTCTCCACTAGGTGCTTGCAACCCTTTATAAGCATCTTCCCAACACTCAGCTTCTTTGAACTTTACAAGTGCTAGGAATATAAATAACATAAAAAAATATAGTTTAGCGAACCAAGCAAAAAAAAAAAAAAAAGAATATTTCAAGAACTAGATTTATTCTCATTTTCTAAAAACAAACCTAAGAAGGCTTTTGGGTATTTGTTAGATAGGAGTTTACCTAAGAACTATAATCAAATAGAAATTTCAGTATAGTTTTGATTTGGTTCTTTATTGTTTTATTTTTGAATTCATTATAGTTCCTAGTTTTTCATTTCTGATATGGTTTCGATTCAATTATCGGTTCTTGAATTAATTTTATGCAATTCTTTTATAAAAAAAAAATCATACTTTTCCATTTATATTTTAGAAATAGTTATTAACACATATTATGTCATATACAAATAATATTTAAACTATACTCTAATCATAGTATCATTCAATTTATTGCTTAATTATATGATATTTAATTTTAAGATTGGCATATCATAAATTATTAATTACATTATAAATTAAGAATGATAAAATAATTTAATATATTTATAATTAAAATTATTAAGAAA
>CAOGCB011202128.1:0-11481 GCA_948266635.1 Cnidoscolus chayamansa | reverse complement strand
TTTTATTAATACTTTTGGAAAATGTTTACGAATGGATTTATCCTTTATGATTTGGCATTTTGAAATGAATAATGATATAGAAAAGGGGTTGTGATTGAATGGATAAATCTAGTTTTAAATTATCTTGAAATGCAAAAAATTTATACAGGTTTTACGGAATTGTGATGCAACTTATCCCTTACAGGATGAGTGGTGATTTCACTATAGAGAAAGTAGGAAATCACTGTTCATTCTGTGGGAAGCATGTCATAAGGGCCTGTGACATCCACCATGGACCTCCTTAAGAATAGCTTCCCTTAAAGAACTTTGGAGAACACAAATAGCATCAAGTTTGAAAAGATAACCATCATGAATTGTAAAATCCTTAAATGCACCATCTTTCCTAATTCTCTCCCAAATTTGACCAGTCTCCATCATTCTCATACAAGGTCTTAATAACCTCAAATCCTATTACATGAGCATGCATGATACTAAGAACCTCATATTTTCTAGACAATGCATAAGCCACAACATTACTTGGACCATCCCTATACCTTATTACAATTCAAAGGATTACAAGTATTCAACCCCATATGCATGTCTCTTATTCAACATAGGTTGGCTTTGGATATATTTGAGAGCTTAGTGGTTAGTATAAATAATGAATAAATTTGCTGACAAATACACACTCCAATGTCTAGGTGCATGGACCAAAGCATAAAACTTAAGGTCATAGGCAAAATACTTTTTCTTAACTTCATTCAACTTTTCACTAAAAAATGCAATGAACTTTCCTTCTTGACTCAAAATAGCCCTAATCTCGACCCGCTAGCATCACACTCCAATTCAAAAGGCAAAGTGAAATTAGGTAAGGATAAAACAAGAGCTTTTGTCATGGCATTCTTTAGTGTGTTAAAAGCAATGGTGGCTTGGGGGGTCCATTTAAACAATCACTTCTTCATGCAGTCTGATATTGGGCTTGTTATAGTGCTGGAATTCTTAATGAATGTTCTATAGAAAGAACTAAATCCTTGAAAGCTTCTAACTTGAAACAAGTTGCTAGGAATTGGCCATTCAATTGTAGCTTTTACCTTTTCTGGATCCATACAAATCCCATCTTTAAACACAACATACCCTAGAAAACTAATAGTGCTATCACAAAAATGACACTTTTCCACATTTGCATACAATGATTCACGATCCAAAACCTCAAAAACAAGTCTCAAATACATACAATGCTCATGTAAACTATGACTAAAAATCAGAATATCATTAAAGTATACCACCACAAATTTGTTGAGAAAAGGTTTGAGTACCTCATTCATAATCCACATAAAGGTGGAAGGTGAATTTGAGAGTCCCATGGGCATGACCATCCACTCATACAACCCTGTGCTGGTTTTGAAAGTTGTTTTCTACTCATCACTTTCTTTTACACGAATTTGGTAGAATCCATTATCAAGATCAATTTGTGTGAAGATTGAAGCTCCATGCAAACGGTCTAGCATGTCATCAAGCCTAGAAATTGGAAATCTATACTTGATTGTGATTTTGTTTACGACTTTATAATCAATCACCATTCTCCATTTCCCATTCCTTTTGGGTACTACAAATGCCGAAACAACACATGGAGATACACTCTCCCTTATGAATCCCCTCTTTAACAATTCATCAACTTGCTTTTGTTACTCATCACTCTCTTTAGGGCTCATTCTATATGACTATTTGTAAGGAATTTGGGCTCCTAGAACAAAACTTATCTCGTGTTGTATGGTTCTAAGAGGGGGTAAACCCGAAGGTAATGTATTTGGGAATACTCTCTCAAACTCACTAATCAAAGATTATACCTCATTTGGAATAATATGATTCGGTTTGTGCTCATCTTCCACATCCATAGGAACAAAGCTAGGCAGCTCCTCCATGATCTCACTTTTCTCATCATTGGACAATAACCCAACAACTCCAACCTCTTTTTTCTTCTTTTTCATTTCATGCAGCATAGGCTTGAGCAATATCTTCTTCCCATTATGGAACAAGGTATAAGTGTTAGAGCTCCCTTGATGTTGAACATCTTTATCATACAACTAAGGTCTTCCAAGTAACAAATGACAAGCTGTCATAGGAATAACATGGCAGCTCACCTTATCAACATATTTCCCTATAGCAAATGGAACAAGGCATTTCTTAGTCACCCTTATCTCATGTGTAGGATCCAGCCAAGTCAACTTGTACGGGGTGTCGATTGGCTCAATTTTTAGTCCTAACTTGGTGACCATCTCATTGGAAGCAACATTCTCACAAGCTCTACTACCAATAACAACTTCACATAGCTTGTTATTTGTCAAACATCTAGAGTGGAACAAAGATTTCCTCCTCCAATCCTCCTCACTCCTTTTTAAGTTCAGAACTCTCATCACAACTAAACATTCTCCATCCTCCATAACATCACATTGAAGGGCTCCTTCCTCATCAACATACAAAATCGAATCTGCCTCATTGGAATAAGCAAGCAACAACATTTCCTCTATCTCTTCTATTTCCCTTATGGTCATTATCTTTCTTGTGGGGCATTTAGAAGCAAAATAACCATAACCTTGGCATTTAAAACATTTCAAGGAATTTTTAGAGACACTTTTTGTTGGTAGGGCAATTCGAATATTCTTGGTTAGGGTGGAGGTGTTTTGGGTGTTTGATGAGATTTTTTGGTGGTGGTGTGTAGGTAGTCTTTATAGGGGCAGATTGTGAGGTACTAGGGCTTGATTTAAAGGGTGTGGT
This sequence comes from Cnidoscolus chayamansa, assembly GCA_948266635.1. Taxonomy (NCBI): domain Eukaryota; kingdom Viridiplantae; phylum Streptophyta; class Magnoliopsida; order Malpighiales; family Euphorbiaceae; genus Cnidoscolus; species Cnidoscolus chayamansa. Next base: position 8,727 of record CAOGCB011202128.1, on the reverse strand, counting down.
ATAGCTAAAAGATTTAGAAAAGCTTTTGTTTTGGTGTGAGTGTGCCAAACTTACTTCACTCCTCAAAGCTAGTCTTTTTAATTCCATTAAAGAATTATAACGATAAAAACTAACCATATCTTGAATGTCAAGATGTAGTCCTTGGAGAAAATGCCCTATGAGAAGTTCATCGGTCTCCTTCACATCACATTTCATAAAAAACTCTTCAAATTCCATGGTATATTGTTCCATGGATTTGGTGCCTTGTTTGAGGCTCAACATATTCTCAATCATCTTATACTTGTAATGGGGTGGTAAGAACACCACATCCATTTCCTCCTTCATTTGGTCTCATTGGGTGTCCATGGTCTCCCTTCTCTAACCCTTTTCTTTTGCAAATTTTCCCACCAAAGGGCAACATATCCTTTCAACCTTATGGCAGCAAGCTTCATCTTCTTTGTCTCGGATACCTCCCTCAGTTCAAAGGCTCTTTCAATGGAATATACCCATTCAAGATAGGCATCAACATCAATTTTGCCATGAAATTCAGGTAACTCAATCTTGTAATTAAAGAATTTCTCTTGTCTTTCACCACGGATGGGTGGGGGCATGTTTCGTTCACCTCGACCAAAACCCCCATGAAAAGGTCCTTTCCCTCTTCCTCTAAACCCCCCTCGGCCAAACACAAGTGGCTGGTCATCTTTATTAAGTTCTTCATTAAATAGCTCCTCATTTGGATTTCGTGTATTTAATGGAGAATGTTGAATAATTTTTTCAAGGGCCTCATTCTTGGTCTTAAGCATCTCTATCTCTAACCTCATTTTCTCAAATGCAGTGGCTAAATCTTGTGGGTCAGTCATGATGTGTTTGTCTTTGTTTGTTGCTGTGTTTTGGGAATTAGACATGGGAAAAGGAAAGGAAAAAAAGTGTGGTAAGCCAGGCTTTGATAACAAATGACGGCGTGCGAAAGAAAAAACAACTATAGGGATGATAAAAACCCAAATAAAAAAAAACTAGGTGTTTTTATATTTATGGGCAGATTCGAACATGTGATTTATAAGATGTTTTGCGGGAGATTGGCTTGGAATCTCAGGGTGATTCCTAAATCAAAGTCGAACTTTAAGATGTGAACAATAATATCAAAGAAGAAAGTTCTTTATAATGATGAATATAAAGAAAGTTATGTGCATTTGAAATGAACTAGTTTCTGGAATGTGGGAAACAAAATTGGAGTAGAAATGAATTGATGTGAAATTGATGGTTTTTGGTGTTTAAGGTTGGAAATTAGAAATATGGTAAGTGGTGAATGTTTTGGATCACATACAAAACCCTTGAATGTTTTTGGATCACAAACAAAACTCTATTAGTTTTTGAAAACTAACAAAACCTAAGAGTGAAGAACACATTGCCTTTTCTTCAAATCCTCCTCTTAATAGAAATTTGTTTCACTTAAATAATGAAACAAGAAGGGAGTTACATGAAATTAAAGGCACTTAAAGCCATACAAAACCGTCAAAAGACTAATAGCCAACTATAATAAAGGAAAAATAAAGACAAATAAAGCATTTTAAACATAAAATATTAGCCAAAAGAATTCCAAAGAGCTTCCCACGTCCTTCACTACTATGGATTGAAATCAAGAGTTAAGCACATCATTTTGGGCTTCAAAATGGTTGATGACATTGCCAAAGTAGCATTTTTCATTATTTTATTGTGTGATTGTGTGTGTTTTTGTTATGTTTTATATGTTTCTTATAGTTTTGGGTTAGAAAATTTGCAGGTGTTAAGTCAGGCTTCGAATTGAGGAAATCCTAGAAAAAATGGTTTGGAAAGGTGAAATTGGGGCTTAACATTTAAAGCAGGAAGAAAGTCGCGAGCGCGACTTGAGGCTTCACGGTCGCGATTTGTGCCTGAAATCAGACGGTAGCTTTGGCGGTCAAGTCGCGAGCGCGACTTCCATTGCACGATGGCAACACGGCATTCAGTAGGGGCAGAACTGAAAGCTGGTCGAGTAGACATGTTGCTTCAATGTGTCTGTTCGGTGGCAGTTGATAAAACCAGCCAAAAACTACCCTAACTGATCAACCAACTGCATCTACAACTTCCAACATCAATTCTCTATAAACATTTAATTAAGGAAGCAAGAAAGGAGAGGGAAAAAATAGCAGAAAAACCAGAGAAATTATACCAGAAACTCAGAAGCAATATTTTCCAGAATAGGCGAGAGCCATTCTAGTGATCAAGCCTAGCAATAAATCAAAAGATTCCTCGAGGTGTGACGCCCTCAAGAAGGCAGAAGTGATTGGTTTTTAATCTTCTTTCTGTTCATTAAGATCTTTTGTTTGTTGTATTTCATTACTCTTCTCAAAACTAGCATTGTATGAATGTGGATTTTATGAATGAAAAGTTTCTTAAAGTTATGTTATTGACTCTTGAATTTGATTGTTAATGGAAATAGTTGTTCTCAGAAGGAAATTAAACATTCCATCTCAATAAGATAACATTTATTTTAAGTATGATAATGGTTGAAATAAAGTGCATGAAATATTTCTAACTTATTTTGACAGGAATTAATGCTAGCTTGTTGTACTAATCAAAAGACAAGTTTTAGATTGATATCTTGTTGAATTAAGTAATAGAATACATCTAGATATAGATGTATTGTATGACTTTGATTCAGACCGAGAGGTTGGTTAAACTATCTGAATGCATTTAAGAAATTTGAGTTCCTAAAACCCGAGTTTTGATTAAGGGAAAGAATTTAAAAGGCATGATCCAATTTTAATTGAGTTGTTGTATCTCTGAAAATAAACTACATTAGTAGTTAATGTTTAGAATTTTTATTAGGATTAGAAAAATAATTATGAATTACTGGATTATTGCAAACACGACATGAAAATGAGTAATAAGTGGACATAACCCGTTCCTCGTGGGAACGATCTTTCTATTACTACATTGCGATCCATATATTTGCGGGTTATCAAGCAACAAGTTTTTGGCGCCGTTGCCGGGGAACGGTGCTTTGTCATTTGTGAAAAACTTTTATGTGTGATTTGCAATGCTGTTCTATGTTATATATACACTTAGGTTATTTTATTTAGTTTATGTTAAATACTAAATACAATCTTTGACAGGAACATTGATTCATCATTGTGTATGCCGAATACTAGGTCTTCGAATAAAGAATTAGAGGAATATCATCTGGAGATCGAGAATTTTTTGTCAAGTCAAAAGAAGAAAAAGAAGAAACGAATTTCAGGAATTAGGAATGAACCAGTTCAACCACCGCAGCCGCAAAGGCTGATGGATTATGTAATTCCAAGCCTTACGGGTTCGCAACAAGAAGTAGTTCGACCACTAGTAAATGCTAATCAGTTTGAGATTAAGCCGAAATTGTTGCAAATGCTGCAGAACAGTGTACAATTCTATGGATTACCTAATGAAGACCCAAATGCACATATAGCCACCTTTCTTGAAATATGTGATACCTTCAAGGTAAATTTTGTACCAGCAGAAGCTATCAAGCTTAGACCTTTTCCTTTCACATTGAAGGATAAAGCCAAGGCTTGGTTGAACTCATTGCCACCAAATTCAATTACCACTTGTGAGCAATTGACCCAAGCATTTTTGTCCAAATACTTTCCTTTGGCCAAAACAGCCAAACTTATTAAAGAGATTACTTCTTTCACCCAACATGATGCTGAATCTCTATATGAGGCATGGGAAATGTATAAGGAACTGCAAAGAGCTTGTCCACACCATGGCCTTCCCCAAAACATTCAAGATTGGTTACTTTTAACTAATTTACCTGAGTCATTGGAGTAAAGGCTTTAATTGCCTTTTTTTTATGTTGAATGATAATAGCGAAGACTATTTTTATAAGAGATCACTAAGTAAATATTTATTTTACCTCTTTCATTAAGTGTTAAAATGTTCTCATAGAAATTTCAAGAAAACATTATCCCAACCAATTAAACCTGCTTGTTTTTCCACTCAAGGACTAGATTTTTCTCTCAATTCTCAAATTCAAAGGCTAAACATATGGTAAACTTGCTTTCTATAGATTTCACTATTAACTTTCAATTATGTAAGTCAGTCACAACAGTTGGTGAGTAGGGCACTAATCTAAGTCAATTTCAAAATTTCACTGAAACGTGATAAAAACATAGTTTTACATTTATAATCCCTTCCCCACACTTAAATTTAACAATGTCCTCATTGTTTCTAGAATAGCACAAAAAATTAAGGAAAGAAATAGTAATGCAAGAAATTGAAAAACTGGTACTTCCCTAGTGTTAAGTGTGTAGGCATCAAAAAATTGCTTCATAACATCTATCATCCTTGGAGTGTCTGTACGCCTTGAATTTGAACTCTTTTTTTTTTCTTCTTTTTTTTAAAGCATGGAGTGCTTAGTTTATAGTCGCTTAGCCCGACTTTTCCAGTTTAGTTGCGGCATGATTCCTTTGCGCCTCATTCAAGGTTCTGCTTGCATAGTGTATTACATGAAATGACTTACCTTTCCTTTGCCAAAGTACCAGGAGTTGTGTCAATGATGGAATTGGCTTCTTCTCACTTGTGCTTAGCTCCTTATAGTAACAAACTCGAATTTCTGATACTTCACCATCTTCATTTGATTTTTCATCAACTTTTAGTCGGCCTTCTTTCAAGTTCGCCGTCCTTGAGTCGACTTTAAGCTAGCCTTGATTCCATTCATCAATTTTTGTCCGGCCTTCCTTCAAGGTTGCCAGCTTTGAGGCAGCCATGAGCCAACATTTATTCCTTTCATCAAGATCTTCGAGCACTGACTCTATAGTCTCCATACCTACATTCTCTTCAATGTTCTCATAGGTAAACTTGTCAGTAACATTAATTATGTAACAAGAATCACAGTTATCAAACTTCCTCATAGCCTCATAAACGTTAAAAGTCACTTTCTCACCTATAACTCTCAAAGTAAGCTTACCTTATTCCACATCTATTAATGCCTTACCTATTGCAAGAAATGGTCTTCCCAAGATCAACGACACCTCTTTGTCTTCTTCCATTTCCAAGATTATAAAGTTGACTGGAAAGATGAATTTGTCCACTTTTTCTAAGACATTCTCCACTATACCCTTTGGGTATTTGACACTTATATCAGCAACTTGTAGGGTGAGATGAGTCTCCTTGCATTCCCCAAGTCCTAGTTTCCTGAAAATGGATAGAGGCATTAAATTTATACCTGCACCAGAGTCTATAAGGACTTTATCAAAATGAAAATTACCAATAGTGCAAGGAACAATCCCTGATCTCTTTGTTTCCTTGGCAGGTTGGGTGAATTCTTCTGTAGGATCATGGAACACTCCCTTGTAAGCATCACATGTTCATCCCCATCTATCTTTCTCTTCTTGGTGAGCAATATCTTCATGAATCTATCATATGAAGGCATTTGCTGAAGTACCTCTGCAAAAGGAATGTTAATATGTAATTTCTTAAAAATTTCTAAAAATTTAGCAAATTGTGAATCCAATTATTGATGCTTTAACCTTTTTGGGAAAGGAATAGGAGGAACATATGGTTTCACTTTTGGTGAAACTTGCTTTGGTTCCTCTTCCTTTTGTTTCCCTTTATCATTTTTTAGGTTATCAACCAATTCCTTACCACTTCTCACCATTATAGCATTTACACCCATAGGATTCTACTTAGTATTGCTAGATAAAGACCCAGATGGTCTATTACTTAACTAATAAGACATCTGACTAATCTAATTCTCAAGATTCCTGATGGTTGCCTATTGATTCTGCAACATTATGTCAGTTTTTTTTTGCATATAACTCATCATTAATTCTTTCATTTTTTACTAACTTGGTTGTGAAGAGGTACTGAGATAAGGACCTTATTGATGGAAGGTATTGTGCTTAGGACCTTCTTTTTGAAATCTAGATTGTTTAAGTGCATTGTTATCATTTCTCCAAGAGAGATTTGGATGGCTACGCTATCCTTGTTTATAAGTGTTTGAGTAAGGTCCTTGATTACCTCTTTGAAAATTGTTGCCAAAATTTGCTTGCTCTCCATGAGTTGAAGTGGACGGATTTCCAAATGGAAATTCCAGAGCTGAGCATGATTCACAATATGAAATTTGATTAGCATTAAAAGAAGGTGCAGAGGTGAGTTTACTTACCTAGGCTGTAAGAGCTAAAATTTGAGCTGTCAAATTATCCTGGTCATTAACAGATGCTACTATAGACTTACTCCTTTCATTTTGCCAATTGTGTGCACTGGAGGCCATTTCATCAATCAGAGCACTCGCCTCTTCATAAGTCTTACTCATTAGTGCTCCTTTTGAAGCAACATCTACTAAAGACCTTAATGTCTCATCTAGACTGAGATAAAAAATCTCAATCAAGAGATTGTCAGGCAATCCATGATGGGGGCATCTTCTAATTGCCTCCTTGAAAATCTTTCTCAAGTTTCGTACAGTGATTCACCACTAAACTTAGTAAAGTTAGTGATGTCACTTCTTAACCTTACAGTCCTAGCTGGTGGGAAAATTCTCCTGAGAAACTTAGATGAGAGATCAACCCAAATGGTTACAGAATCCTGTGGCAGTGAATTAAACCAAGCCTTAGCTTTATCATTAAGTGAAAATGGAAACAATGTAATCTAATAACATCATTAGATATATTATTTATTCTCACTGTATTGCAATATTGAAGAAATACTACAATGTGCTCATAAGGCTCTCATTTGGATATCACCCAAATTGATTTGATTGCACCATTTGAATGAGTGTTGGCTTGAGTTCAAAATTGTTTGCTTGAATGGTAGGCCTTCTGATTGCAGGACTTGAGACAATGGGCACAGTATATTCTCGAAGTGGTCTACCCACACTCTGAGTGCAATTTTCATCTGCCATTTAAACTTCTTTCTTTCTTCTTTGTTCTCTTCTGAGACGTTGCAAGGTGCGTTTTATTTCAAGATTAATTGGTAGAAGGTCAACACTTCTACCTTGGCACATAAAACACCTGCAACTAAGAACAAGAAACGATCACAATAAAAAGAAAAAAAAGTTTTCACCAAAATTAACAATAGAATTGAAAGTGGTCTAATATTAATCAATCCACGACAACGACACCAAAAACTTGATCCACGCAAAAAGATATAATAAATAAGTAAATAAAGCATGAATAATTACTAGCAAGTGTATCAAATCAGATCAAGTAATATAGTGGGAGAAGAGTGTCGAACCCCGAGGATTAATTAATTACTAGGCCTATATCAATTTCAATTATTACTTAGGTAATAATGTATGATGAGAAAAATGTGAAATAATATTAAATGTGCAAAAGGACAGTTAAAATAGAAGATAATAGAATGTGGGAAAAATAGAATCCACTCTTTTTTCCTAATCAATTTGCTTTCATGTTATAGATGCTATGTGGATTTTCATAAGAATTTGACAAACCTTAAATCTTTTTCAAGTTTAAAGTATAAAAATCCCAAATTAAGTTAATAGCTCCCGCTAATTAAATTTAATGGGGATTCAAAAGTACAATCATCAATTTTCCAATTAAACGACTGCCTAATACTTTTAAAATAATTTCTCCTAATCCCTTAGTGAAAAATTAATTAAAAACATTGTATAAACACTCATGTCAAGTTCTGATAAAATTAAATAATGTTGCTCCCGCATAAGTTATTAAATCTTATCTGGGAGTTCCTAACAAATCTTGATTTTCTTGTCGGGTCATTTAGATCTCGATAAACTGAATTCAATTATCGAATCCAATTTATAGTAGAAATCCTCAATCCCACTTAATCAACTATTTTATAATATGAACACAATGATCATTTTAGTAAATTAGGGCTTCATTGTCTTTCCCACAATAAGAACTTAGAACATATTGATGTTAAATGCAGAGATATAATTTAAATGTGCAAGTGAAATGAGATACTTATTGGAAAATACGAATTGCATAAAGGAAAATAATATAAACGAAATAAGTGATCAAATCTTCCCTGAATTTGTTGAATAATTAAACTCCTATCGTTCGAACTGATTTCTATAATTCTTCAATAAATTAGAAGTTGTGATAATAATGAAATGGAAAGTGAATAGAAAATAAATTACTACAGTTCCCTAAGGGAATTCTAAAAGGTTAAACAAGAATGTTACAAAAAGAAGAATTGAATGAGAGATGGAATGAATCCAAGATGGAATGAATTAATCCCAAAGCTCACACAAAGACCTTTTATAGAGTCAAGGGAGGAGAGAGATGAATCTGGTCTGGTGAGTAAATCTCTTAAGATCGGATTTGAGAGGGATTTCCCCGTGGAGATAAGAGATTCAGTCAAGGCTGGCAGCTTTGAATGTAGTCTGAATCACGGTTGTCACAAGGCTGGCGACCTTGAATGAAGGCTGGCAGCTTTAAATGAAGGCTAGCAGCCTTCTTTTGTATTATGCTTTTGGGTCCCCAAAACTTGAGTTTTCACAATAAATATCATTTAAGTATTAATTTCTTATATTTTCTTATGGTATTAATATAAATTTAACACAAGTCCTGAAAGAAAATATAAGTAAAATATGATCTTATCACTACCGTGACAGAAAAAGGGAAGAAAATAGTTGTTGTTTGATAAGAGCAGCAGAGATTCAGGAAAAGGAAAAGGAAGGGAAAAGAAAAGAAGAAGCAATATATCTAGGTTCCTATGCTAAACATACAATAATTAGGGTTAGATGATATATATATATATATATATATATATATA
>CAOGCB011201766.1:0-11291 GCA_948266635.1 Cnidoscolus chayamansa | reverse complement strand
TGGTAATTGAAATATGCAAAATATGTTTTTATGTTATACGATTATATGTTAAACTTTGTAGCATAGCATGAAAAGATAATTGATATGCAGTTCATAAAATGATATAGTATGTTGATTGTTAGGCTACATTATATTATTGTTTTTTTTATATACCCACAGAGCATGGAACTCAGGCATTGGTTGGTTGTCATGCACAGGTGAAAGATAGTAGAGCAGTATGAGATTTATCCATTGATCCACAACAGTAGTAGCAGCTAAAGAACACATTAACTGATCTACCCAGAGCTTTGACAATATATGTATTTATTAATTTTGGCAAGCATATATAGTTGTAAATAGTTAAATAATATGTTGGTTAATTTTGTGAATTAGATTTGTATAAACATTTTTTTATGTAGTGAGATGCTTGTGTGATGATGTAATTATATTATTTTGAAACAAGTATAAACATAGAGGTGCAAGGGCTCTTAAATAGAATAAACTCTTGCAAATTTTTAGTTCAATAAAATTAACAAGTTGTAAAAAAACAATAAAATAAAATCACTCACAAAAAAAATTATACATATGATAAGTGTGCACAATAAGGTGAATAGTAGTAGTAGGTGGCTTAGTAATGCACCCTGCTCGGGTCTTCACGGGGTCTGGTAAGGGATGGTACATGTGTTCTAGAGACATAAACATTAAACTTTTACATCAATTTTATATTTTCACTTATCCTAAGGGCAGAATCACATTGTTTCTTCTTCATAGGAACACGTCCAACATCCACCTAGACCTTTCATCATCACCTGTATAGCTGTAAAATTTGGGGAAACGGAAAATAGGAAATGAGGTAAGCTCCTTGATGTAGCTTAATGAGTAGATATAAAAAGCATATTTTAAACATTCATTATAAACATTCATTACTTTTACATTCAATCTCGTGAATGCAACATCATAATACATTTCACAAAAGGCGACTTATTCCTAATACTCATGTTCCTAGCCGTCAAAGCGACTCCTTATGTCTTCATTAACATTATGTTCGACTATCGAAGCGGCTCCTCAAGGCTTCATTATTATTACCTTTATAATATCTTAAATAGATAATAAAGTCCTTAGCATCCCATGACACAAGATAGAGGAAATCATGAAGAGTTCATGATGTGAGATTCTTATTACATGCAAATGTGTCGATTCCAAAACTATCCACTGTCATAGCATTAATGAGACAGGACATCATCGATGCGGATAGATTGGCATATGTTATACTAATTAACTAGGTCAAGCATTAGTTCTCATAACTAAAAGCTTGGTGATGTTGATAGTTAACATGTGGATGCTTCTTTTAGAAACAATTACATCGGAGACCCAATAGTGACATATTCGTCTTTGTCATGAAAGACTCACATCATGTCGATTGTGATTATCCTTAGAGTTGAGATCATCAAGGATAGCACAAGAGATTAGGTATAGTGATAGCATTTGAAGGAAATTGAGTGATTAACAACGGATTCACAAATCCTAAATAAAGTAAGGATTTTATTATGTCAGAAACTCAGAAATAAATCTCTAGCTTGAGTTTAGTCCTAACATGAGTAGTACTCATGTGGCTCGATTAGACTAATGATTCTAATCATCTGAGGGTTTTACAACTATTAAACTATGGACACAAAGGGTCAGATTAATGGAGAAATTGAATGTGATGGTGAAATGATGTATTGCACAACAACTGTATATGATAGGGTATTATGGTCAAACCACCTTTGACCTTCCAACACCTTGGGAGTCATGATGCACTACTTGATGCTAGTTATGATCTTTAAATATTTTAAATTAATTAAATGTGAATTTATGATTTGAAAGATGTTTAAATCACACATGTGCTGCCTCGATGGGCTAAAAGCCCAACGAATCACACATATAAAGAGGAATGCAACCTTATATAAAAAGAACAAGCTTAAATGACATAAGATGTCATTGGGCCTATTCATGAGATGAGTTAGGCCCTCTTTAAAAATAAAGGAGGAATTTAAATGGGTCCATTCATAAGACTTATTTAGGCTTAAGTGTTAGGCTCTGAATTAAGTTATGTATTAGGCTTCCTTAATGAGACTAAACAAGCCCAACCCACGTTAAACTTAAACTTAATTAATTTAGGTTAAATTTTTGGCCAACAACCTATATAAGGACCATTAAGTGGCCAGCGACATGTTGCAAAAATCATTAAAAATGTGTGTTCAAAGAAAGAACACATTGTGCGGCCGCCTCCTGCACAAGGAATCCAAGTCGTCACCCCTTCCTCCTTCACCTTTCTTGCCTTCGAATTACACATAGCAAGTAAATTTGATCGGCACTTGTTCGCTACCTATTGAAGGTTCAAAACATGCATCCTCTATGTGCATCAATGTTGGAGGTGATCCTATGAAGGATTACTATAGTTTGCTACAACCCAATAACAAAGAAAAGCAAAAGAACAAGGCAATTCTGAAAATTTCCATGTAAGTTTCAGTAAACTCCCTTCATATTAATCAGTGAATCACATGATAACATGATCCTTGCGATCTTAGGATAATTTAATTTTGCTGCAATAACATGTTAGTTCTAGGAAAGATCCCAACACTTACTACTATTGTATACCTTACTTTGCATACTTATTCCTGTGTGTAGTTTTTTCTTGTGAATATTTTATTTTTATAACCAGTTAACTTAATTAGACTAAAAATCAATAAGATTTTTCCCTATATCAGGACCGTCAAACTTGTATGTCTAGACTTATTAAAAAATTTATAAAATTACATCATCACACAAGCATCTCAACATATAAAATATGTTTATAGAAATTCAATTCACAAAATTATTATTTAACTATTTATAACTATATGCACATGTCAAAATTAATAAAATATATATAATGTCAAAGCTCTGGGTGGACCAACTGATGTATTCTTTAGCTGCTAGTGCTATTGTGGATCAGTAGATGAATATCCTACTACTCTAGTATTTTTTTTCCTATGTATAGAAATCAACTAATGTGTTGATCTACATGCTCAGTGGGTATATAAAAAATACAACATAATGTAGCATAAGAATTAATTATAACAATGTGGCCTCGATTAGACTGCCATCGGCATTAGAATCTCGACCACCCGAAGGTGACCAAAACTCTGACAAGACTACGTGTTATCATACATCATATCTTGTCATAAATTTTTGCTTTTCATTTCATTTCTTACGTTACATTTCATCATTTTATTGTTCATTATTCCATTTCATTAATTCTTGGTCCTATGTGTGTACTGTGTACATGTACAATACATAAAGCTCATAACATGCATGCAGTACATAACTAACACGACATATAGAAATATATGAAAGAATATCAAATTCTTCATCACCTAGTGACCATATATTTCCATATTAAGTTATACATAATTCTGTTCTCTGTTAAACATTATGTTACATTACATCATTCAGGGCAGTAGCAACTATAAATGTACATTCATCCAGAATCCTTCTTCCGAGTCATCATCTTAACCTTGTGAAAAACGGGTAAAGGGAAAGGGGATAGGCATAAAAAAAAAGGGTGTGTTAAAGAGCTTCGTGAGTAGACACCAGAAACCATAAATGAAATAACCATTTTCATGCTAGTGGAATGTATCACTGTCAAACAATTCACATAACTTTTGTACGTAAGGTGAAATCATCCCCATAGACTTTGATGCCTATTGCCAAGACAACTCCTCAGGACTTCATTAATGTTAAACCCGGGCAACCAAAGCATACCTTCAGGCCAATGATCCGGGCAGCTGTAACATACCCTCGAACCAACATTACTTTAAGTATGGCGCCAAAAAGCTCCTTTCAGCTACTTTGGTCTCACCCCATACTAGTGTCAAGTAGCTCCTTTCGGCCAATTTAACACCCATACATTACCTTTCCTTTCCGTCAATTCATCATAATAATTTAAGTCTATGGCTCATCGAGTGTTCACCGAATCATACATATCACATAACATAAATGCAATGCAACATATCTCGTGCTACTAATGCAAGCAACCTAGAGCATTATGATGCATGCATATGCCATAAAAACATTTCACATCATACATTGAGAAATAGTTAGCATCTACTCACTTGGAAAATTGTATTTTCATAATAATCCAATCTACTATTGTCTTAGGTTCCCTGAGTCCTGTCCTACATTGACCAACTTTGGATTAAAGACAATACATATACATACACCCTTTCTATACTCTAAGTACTTCTCCATGCATTCTTTCTTTACTTAGTCGAGTTATGCCTTGATATGTATCTCTCGGTACCAAGCCATAATTATGTTGGCTTAGCTGCATCGATATCTCGATTACATCCTTTGTTAACCCCTTGAACTAAAATAGTATTTTGATGATCACAAAACTTAAGGAACTTGAGGAAAATAAACAACCAAGACAATGGACCACAACATTTGAAGATGGCAAGTAAGAGATTAGGATCAATGTACAGAAGATGAAAATAGCTGTGAATTGCCATTTAAACAAAATATTCAAGCTTTCATAAAAACAGAAAACCATTGAGTTGAAAATAGAACCCATCTTATTTTAAAGATACAAAGTTCTAATTTCTTGGTACAGAAGTTCTAATTTCATGATATAGAAGTTCTACTTCTAGGTTCTAAAATCCACTCAGAAGGATTTATTTGCTACAAAACAAAATAATGCCTAGCGCTTTTCTGAACCTATTTTCACCTGTCAAATTAGTCTCAAATGGCTAGTCTTCACAAAGACTCTATATAAACAAAAATCTCTCTCATTTATTGTTAAGAAGAGTATTTTTACAATTGAGACAAAAAGTCTTGAAAGCAAAAAGATTTGAACATTTATTCTTGAGCATTTAATCTTCATTCATTGAGCTTTGATTAGCAAATCCAACTCTTCTACATCTTCTTAGCTTGAGCTGTAAAAGAAGAAACAATAGTTAATTTGTTCATCCACCAAAACCTACTTAAGGTGGTGTACAAGCTTGGGATAGCTTGTTTCTTGACTGTTGGGAGATAAACACTTGTAAAAGGTTGCAAGATAGCCTTGAAATCTTGTGAGAGGTGGCAAGTAACTTGTAAACTTGTGGACATTGTAAAGAGGCTTGTTTCTTGCCTGTGAAAAGGAACCTTAGTGGAGGAACTTCTCACAGATAGTCTTTGGGAGAGTGGAAGTAAGCAAGGAGGCTGAACCACTATAAATCTCTTGGGTTCATTTTCTCTCACTCATCTCTCATACTTATTTATATGATTTATTCATTAGTCTTTGCATTTGCTCAGATATATTGAATCATATAAGATTGATTAAATGCAATTTACACTAATAGAAAATCTAGATTTGCTTCAATCTCTTCAACAGCACTATAAAATTACAGACAGTCTAATTCTTAGCTTTTAGAAGTTCTAATTGCTTTACTGTCAGAAATTCAAATAAGTTTTACACTAGAAATTAAAAAGGAAGTTTAAATTTTGAAAAAGTCCGAGTCATCTCGTTAACCTAGTCAACTGATGTCTCGGTTCATTCATTCATGTCATTCTCTATATTTTACCAAGTTAGAGAAATGCATCGGTAGCATCTCTCCACTACCTTCATATTCCCTCCTTTTAAGCCATTTTGTTGACCAAGTCTACTAAATGTCACGGTTACATCATTCAGTCACCTAAATGGCTTGGCTCTGAAGCTAATTTTATGGTGACCGGATAATCGCACCAGTGTCTAGAAACTGGATTTTGCCCAGAAGGTCAAACCTACTTCCTAGTGTTTCCAGTCCATTTAGACTCATTTTCATGCATGTTTTCACTTGGAAACACCTCATTTAACATCATTAAACATTGCTTAACCTTAATAAGGTCATCTAGACACCTATATTACATTTTAACATCATTTATCATTGTCTGCAATTCATCAACATTTATATTATTGTTCATTGTCTTCCACTTCTGTAATCATCACATCATCACCCTTACTTCATCAAATCTAACATGCAAGCACATTTTGACTATCCTCTAACTTATTTACATACATCTCATTCTATTTAAACATCATAAAACATGCATCAATCTGTTTATCAATAATCGGTTCTAAACCTTAAAACTTCACATTTTCATCAAATCTTATTCAATCATTCATGCATGTTAAACTTTTCACCCATTTATCCTTCAACAAGTTAGAAGGAAATTAACTAACATGTTTTGAAGGCAATCAGTGAAGGAGAGCTCAATTTTCCTCAAGTTTCTCCTGTCTATGAGCTTGCTTCAATTCGTTCAAAGTTTGCTCAACCCCAATCCTTATTTTCCTTTGCCTTTCTTAATGGGATCCTTACTATTTCCTCTTTTTAAACTTAAGTCTTTGGTTCTTTGGGTGATTGTTGGAGGGATTTGAGCATACTATGCATAAATGTGCAGGAGAAAGGTTCATAAAAACCTTCTCCTGCTATGGCGTTCACCCTTTTAAAGGGAGGGTCAGCATTTGGCTTGGACACCGAACCTATGGTTAGGTTCCTAGCCTATGTGCCCTTCTTTTTTACTATTTTACCATTTCTTTTTTATTTTATCACCATTTTACCATTTTTATTATTTTTTAGGCTCTTTTGAACATTTAAATTTCTAATACAACTTATAATAACATAACATGACCATTAACATTAGTGCCTTAGTCTACATGTAACATTCATAAAATATTATTTGCGTGAGATTTAACCATTTAGTACACCCCTTTAACATTCTTAAATCCTTTACATACATATTCATAATCCTAGGGGCAATTACATAATTTACATCATAGTGACACATCCAGTCTACCCTGAGTTCTCTAGTATATCCCGCATACTTGTGAAAAATAGGATGAGAATTGAAGATGGGATGGGAGGACATTTAACATTCATATTATTTACATGAGATTTAACCATTTAGTACATCCCTTTAACATTCTTAAATCCTTTACATACATATTCATAATCCTAGGGGAAATTACATAATTTACATCATAGCGATACGTCCACTCTACCCGAAGTTTTTTAGTATATCCCGCATACCTGTGAAAAATGGGATGAGAAATGGGGATGGGATGGAAGGACATAAAACGGGTATGCTATTTGAATAGCTTAGTGAGCAGATGCAAGCAACATAATCATAAAATATACTTTTTGTGCACGTGTATGCAACACTTTCAAACATTTCATATAACGTAATATTGTCACCAAGATCCCTGAATGGTTCCAGTTGGCAAGCCATCTTCTGGGAACTGTTGATACCTTACAAGCTTTACAATTTCAGTTCGTGGTACATCTAGAGGGATATTTTAAACAATCATCAAAGTACTTTCCAAGGGACATTCAGATGGATATTTTTTATGGTTTATGACATAACATAATATGGGGGGGGATCATGGATCATTCAACATTACCCTTCACATATCATGTAATAATGCAATACGGCATATCTTATGTTCTAATGCAAACATCATAAAATATCCATGATGCGTGAACATGCTATAACCATTTAACATTTTATGTATCATAAAATATTTTAGTTTATATCCACTCACTTGAAAGAATAACATATTGATGAATTCCTCGTTCATCATTGAAGTTTGTGGTTCTCAAGGTTCGATCCTATATTTTGGAGTTAGGGTTAAAGACTATCCATAGACCTTTTATGTACTTTAAAACATTCATAAAAAATCCCCAATTCACATAATATAGCTTGACATTAAAACATATATTGCAACTTAGATTAAAGTTGCTAGGCAAGGAGTTTCAACTATAGGTTCGGCAGCCAAAATTCCCCTTACAAAGATGAAAGTCTCTTTTCGATAGTAGGATTCGGCTGCCATAATTCAACATGTGAACCCAGTTTCGGCAATGAAAGCTACATTGGGAAATCAAAATTGGTTTTTGGCAGAATGCCAAAATCGAGCTCCTTTACAGTTTAACTAACCCAAAACCTATCAATTTACACTTTTAAACATATATTTTCACATCATAAATACTTCCATCAACACATCTAAACATATAACATCAACATGCTTCATCAATTTCATGACATTTCATCCATTTCTTTAAGCTTACATAAACTTTCAACATTTAAAAACTCTACAAATCCTTTCCATTTGACTTAAATTCCATTATGCAAGACTTCATTCAATTTTGTTAATGTCATTGACACCACGTAGTTCATTTAAACATGCATTAATAATTGTATTTGATCATCTTTTGGTCATTTATCAACATATTCATAAAACCTCTTTAATTTTAACCTAACCTACATGCATGTCATATATTCCTTATTAGATCATAATTGTAACTTGAACTAACCTTGATTTTCTTGATTTGGAGACAAAAGACTTGTTAGAAACTAGGATTCCCTTCTTCACTTGAGTTTCCTTTTTGATGTTTTTCTATTCTTTCACGAATATGCTTATTAGGAACTCAAAATCTGACATTGAAAAAGTGTCAGGTGTTATAAGAAATGGGAACACATCACTATGGATTTCATTGTGGGGTTAATTATAAGCTCCAATAGATGTAATTAGATATGGGTCATTATCGATAGATTTACCAAGTCAACACATCTCATTCTTGTCCAAATTGGGTATTCAATGGATAAGCTGGTATAGATTTACATAGAGGAGATTGTTAGGTTACATGGAGCACAATTGTCTATAATATCTAATAGAGGACCCATTTTACCTCAAGATTCTAGAGATATCTGCAAAATGCTATGGCCACTTGGTTGGACTTCAGCATAACCTTCCACCCACAGACTGATGAACAGCCAGAGAGGACCATCTAAACCATAGAAGATATGTTATGAATGTGTGTGCTAGATTTCAGGGGTTCATGGAAGCAACACTTACTATTAGTAGAGTTTGCTTACAATAACAGCTAGCATTCTAGCATTGGGATGGCTCCTTGAGAACCATTATGTGTGAGGAAGTGTAGATCACCTATATGTTGGAAAAAGGCTAGGGAATGAGCCTTGGCTGGATTATAAATTATGGAAATCACTAGCATAGTGGTTCCCATAATCAAAGAAAGGCTCAAAACATATGTCAGCAGACAAAGGGAACAACTAGTTTTTCAAGAAGAGGATGTGATTTTATTGAAGGTGTCTCCTATGAAATAGGTAGTCTGATTTGAAAAGAAAAGGGCAAGTTAACTCTAAGGTACATTGGTCCTTTAGTATAAAAGATAAATGATGTGGCTTACAGGATAGATTTGCTAATTTTTATTGAAAGGATTCACCCCACATTTCATGTTTCAATGCTAAGGTAAGGAAGCATGTGTCACATCCGAGTAAGGTTTTAAAGGAGCTTGAATTTGAGATTTTTGAGAATCTCATATATGTAGAGCAACCAATATGAATTCTTAACATGCATATCAAGAGGTTACGGAATAAGGAGATACATATGGTAAAACTGTTGTGGAATCATCACAATAAATGTACTTGAAAAACCAAGGAATCGATGATTTAGTAATATCTCCACATGTTTCATAGTTAAAAGTTGAAATAGCAGTATTTCCCCTTTATGTAATGTAATGTATATAAATATGTTATATGATATGTATAAAATGACTATGTTGATGTTATGTGTGTTACATGTTATTTGTTTTATGTGATGAACATTCGAGCACGAATGTTCTTAAAAGGGGAAAGTGTGTAACATTCGGTACCTCTTCAAAGCCAGAATCTAATTTTTTTACCAACAGATTCATAAAATATATAGAAATCGAACTAGAAGGGTGACTATGGGTTAAAATGATAAAATTGAAAGCTTTAAAGATGTAAAAGTAAATTTGAAGTAACGAAAGGACTAAAATGTAATTTGACTAGGGCTTCCTAGTAATTCATGTTCGGCCATCGAACCCAGCATGCCAACCCCACTATAAAATGGTTGGCAGCTCGGTAGGGGAAGGGTTTACACATGTAAATTTTCTCTCAAACTAATTGTATTCTCCACAAGCTATCCTATAGCCATCTCAAGCAAAAAGAAGAGGGTTTTGAACAAAATCACACAAGATCAAGGGTTTTGAGGAGTAGGATAAAGAAGGTTGACAAATTTCAAGAAAAGATCAAGTCTCACTTAATTACTATCTTTAAAACAGGTTTGATTTCTAATTAAATGGTTTGTTTGTGATGTTGAATAGAGATGTAAGTGCATGCATGAAAGAAGGATGGAGTTTTATTATAAAATGATTTGGTTTGGTAAATTTTTGGTTGAATTTCCAATCTTTAGTGAGAATAAGGTTTTGATGAATAATTAAGGTGAATTGGTGTTGAGAAATGCCAATGAAAATGATGGTGATTTAGCATGAATTGTGAAAGAGTTTTGAAGTGTGTTTTAGATGTTTTGAAAGTTTAAGTTAATGGAAGAATTTTTTGCAAATGTCTTTGCATTTTTTGTTTAAGGTTTTTATTGTGTTGATTGAAGTTGAGAAAAGTTAAGATATATTTGAAAGTGTTCAAATGATCATTTTATAGGTTTTGGTTAAGTTGGAAAGGTAAGAAGCTCGATTTTAGCATTCTGCCCAAATCCAGTTTCGGTAGCTAAAGGAAAGATTCAACCTCCGAAGTTAGGCAACTTCCGAGACATTGCTGGCAACCAAAGCATTGTTTGGCTCTGCAAGGAAAATGGTTCGGCCATCAAAGGTGTTGCTGAAGGATAGGAGGGGGAGTTTCGGGTTTGTGCTTTGACTGTCAAATAAGGATCCAAAACTATAGTTTTTTTCCCTATATAAGGACCCTTTGGCCGCCGAATCTTGCTGCCGATAGTCCTCTACCAGCAACTTCACATAAATTACAAGCTATGATTTGATCCTACATTTATGTGATATTATTGGAGATTTATGGGAAATGTTTTAGAATATATAAATGGTTCAAATGTCGATCTTTAAACTTAACTCCACCATATATAGGATCTGACTCTAGGACTTAGGGACATTAGTGATAGATTGAAGCCAGTCTATACATGCTAATATTGTCACATCTCCCATGACATGTCTCCCACAGAATAACTAATGATTTCCCACTTCCTCTACAGGAAGCCAATAATCATCCTGTAAGGGATGAGTTTAAATCATAACTTATCAAAAACCTGTATAAATTTTTCGCATTTCTAAATATTTCCAAACGTGCATTTATTTAAAGTATCATCCATATGTAAATAAAGATCCATTCATAAAACATTTTCAAACATTTATACAAAACCTTTACCATAGTTTTCAAATTTCATACCCACAGCGGATACAACATATTATTACATTATTACCTCTTTT
>CAOGCB011201319.1:0-26329 GCA_948266635.1 Cnidoscolus chayamansa | reverse complement strand
GAAATTATATATATTATTGCCTGGTTAGAAGCACAACTAAACCAAGCATCATAGTCTGAGCCACCATGCCAAAACAACTTCGAAAATTTTCTCTTAGTGGACCTGGAATTTCCTTCATCTCTTTCCATTTCTTTGTAGTTTCTTGCTATGACAGTCTCAACCTTCTCAGAACCCAAGGTTATATTGCTAGCTTGTAAATGCTGGGAGTAGCAAAGAACCAATTTAGAATATTAAAAAAAAAGAAAAAACTTTCCACCAATGGACATTGAACCGCATTGGTTCAGCACCCTTTAGGTGAGCTCGAGGATTTGAACTCTATGGAGTAGATATCCTGTGATCTCATTCTCATGCTTATTCCCACAGGGGGTCTAGCTATATCCTATGTTTGGTTTGGATGGAAAAGATGAACAGAGGAAATTATATGGAAGGGAAAGGGAAGAGAGGAAGGAGAATAACTTTCTTTCATGACATGCACACCATATCATTCTCCACTAAATTGGAAAAAGTGTTGAAATTTGTCACTTTGCAAAGTCATTGGAGTTTTTGTAAGCAAATAATTTATAATTACTTCTTTTTCTTTCATCCTTTCTATGTTCTTCTTCCTCTCTTTTCCTTCCCCCAAACCTAACAAACTCAGTTTCTCTTCGTCATTCTTTAATTTTTTTTTTTTTTCTCCTATGGGCTTGAAAGGAGGGTAATGTACCGAAGCCCCCATGCATTTCACTAGCCCACAGAACCCAACTTCGGAAATACCTGAGTTAGTTCCAAAGGAGAAGCCCTTCCCCTAGAGTTTCCAACACTGGCCCGATAGTATACGAGGGAATAAATCACGGTACACAGCGGTCTCTTAAAAGACGTCCAAGAGTCAGTACCCACAAGGAGCTTATACATAAAGTGAAACTCGCACACTGCAGCTGCAGAAATTCGAACCATAATACTTAGTTCTAAATCTGCCACCTAAATATCCAATTTCAGAAATACCTACTGCCCCTTTTATATATAGAACCCAGCGAAGTACTGTAGTTCGAATTTAATTTATTTAAAAAATTAATTAATATTAAATAATATACTATTAGTTTGATTTATATATAGTTTTTTGAAATAGGGTACTGGGCCAATCCATTGGGCTTAATACAGAGGAGAAAAAATTACCCAAAACCTTAAACAAGTATTTAGCCCACAAAACATAAAAGATCGTCCGCTTCTTGGTTGCATCGAAAGTACGCGATAGAACTCAACCGGCTGCTGAGCAGTAATCTGTGAGTAGCGGGAGGCACAAATTCTATATGGCGAGCGCTGGTGCCGGTACCGGTGGCGGTGGGAAGGTTTCCTTCAAAGTGACTCTTACCTCCGATCCTAAACTCCCTTTCAAGGTGTACGTATAATCCTTTCAATTTTAGAACGTAATTTTACTTTGTGCTTCTTCGTGTTCTTTGTTTCCCCTCTCCGATTAGATTGTTTTTCGTTTATGGTGAGTTGTGGTTTTGATTGTTTTGATTTCAGGTTTAGCGTACCGGAAGCAGCCCCTTTCACGGCTGTTTTGAAATTTGCAGCCGAGGAATTTAAAGTCCCTCCCCAAACCAGTGCTATTATCACTAACGGTATTTGTATTCTAGGGTTTCATATTGATTGTAGTTTATTTTGTGTTCCTTTTTCCCGAAATTCTTCATCCTCAGCATTCCCAATTGATTACGTCTTCTTTTTTAATTATTTGATTTGAGGACCAATGATCCTAATCTTCTGCAATCAATTAATTAGTCCCGTATTTCAATACTCTCTCTCTCTCCTTCTCATCTTCAACTCGGTGATCTGCCCTGGATCCTCATGCATTGGCATTGGGATGACAACTGGTTAACCCTCTGGACCAGAAGAGAATTTTACAAAAATGGCTTATCGTGTCATAAATGAGCTACTTAATCTAGTACATTAGATTCCCTATGGACCCTTTCTTTAACTAGCCTATAGGCTATAGCTAGTTTAGTCAAATTCTACTGCATGATTTGTCAAAATTTTTAATTCACCGTACATTATCTTCTATTTCTTATATTAAACTACTTTTGTTCACTTCCAGATGGGGTAGGAATCAATCCTCAACAAAGTGCAGGTATGCTAATGCATTCATTATACCAATATTCTTATATGGGTTTTGTTGAAGCGCTTGGTTTTGCTCACTGTATGTAATATCTAAATTCCTCCACCCCAAGTTAGGTCATGTTATAAGTTACGATATGAACAGCTGGTCAAAATTAGTAATTGTTATAGTTATATTAATCTTCTCCTTGAATCTTGATCACAGTTCAGTAGTATTTTTATTGGAAACCTGTGGAATTGGGGAAAGAGCTTAAGGTGTCAATGTCAAAATGGACGCCTCTATGGACAGCATTTTACTCTGATATTTTTGCCTCTTCTGCTACTGCAGTATCATGTTCAATGAAATGCTTGTGTCTCTTATAAATTTTGGGTCTGCTCATGATTAGACAAAGATTTCCTAATTTCTCAGGGAACTATCGTTGTGGTAAAGAAATTAAGAACACTGCATATCTCTTAGCTGTGTGAATATACATTTCCAAAGTTTTTGGAAATATTTAATGTAAGTCTACTATATATCAAATGTTATTGTAGATTTATATTTTGGCATGCTTGTGACTGGCTCAGGAAATGTCTTCCTTAAACATGGTTCCGAACTGCGCTTGATCCCCCGTGATAGGGTAGGAGCAACGGAGTAAAGAAAGCAACAGGCTGGATGACTATTTTATTTTTCTGGTTAATCTAAACATGTTTCTTCTTTAATTTTGTATACAATGGGAGGACGGTAAGAGTCCTGAGCATTATACTGTTGTAACTGATACCATAATTTTGTGAATTTCACATGGGAGCTATCAACAGTTGCTAGACTCTTTTGAGAATTTTAGTTAATAATGGAAGCTCCTATTGTCGACAAGCTGCTTCTTCTATTTGAGCTTTATATAGCTAATGGTTGGCTAGTTAGGATTTATAAGATTTTTGTCAGGCAGCCTAATTTGAAAGTTGCGATTAGGCCCAACTGGCCTCTGTTGAGGCCTACGAGTTTCATGGTCCTTGGATGACTGAGCTTGGTATGATAATTGGTAGCAACAGATTTAGAGTCTTGTTCTTGATGATCTTTGATCATCATTTGAAGTGGATCACTGAGACCTAGATGCCATAATTTTACTGTAGCATATTAGTTCTGGTTGGAAACTAAACAGAAGACCGATTCAGGCCTACATACTACGTGTACTTAGCATCCAAGCATTCATAGAATTGCCCTGTATATAAAATGCGAAACAGTGTCTAGTCATTAGACCTTGGGTTCATGTATATGGGAGAAGTTGGAGGTAAGGGAAGGGTTCTTAAAGTAGCGAGTTTATTTGGAAAAAGAGAAGTTTGGGATGTTTAAAAATATTTAAAACTCTCACTTTTAACCAATCAAATTGGTAAAAAGTGGCATACATTTTATTACCTTATTTTCCCTAGTGTTAAAAATTGTGCACACGGAGATCAAATTTATTTGCACCGCTTGGAAATTATGAGCGGTGAGAATGAAAGATATAGCAGAGATATCAAGAAAGATTACAGAGTGCATCAATGTATTTCGGCCCAAAAGCACCTAACCCACTATGTAAGGTCGGCATTACCCAACAATTGAAACTGGGAGAAAGAACTCTTCCAGGAGAGTTTATGGTTGTGGAGCACATGTTCCTCTGCTAGCAGCCAGAGGAGCCATAATCTAAGTAGTCGGCAGAAGAGTGGCCTAAGGAAGGGGGGTGAGGTCCACAGTGAAGACCATTGTCATAGGAAATGTGGGTTCATGTTAAGTGGTAGAGGATGAATGAGGACAAAAGTATCAAGGAGTCACATCTAACATAGGGTCCAAAAAATTGAATATTGAATGTGTAGGCAGTGGCCCCATCACCTTCGGTGCCGTATTCATGTCTCCCCAGCAATCCTTTGCTAATGATACCAACAGTGTCAGTAACGTTATGGCGGTCCACTGATTTTTCTACATACTTTAAGCTCCATGTCATCTCAATTTAATTGTCTTTTTTTTATTTTGTCAGATCATTTAATTGTTTTAAGTGCCCAATACGAGGGCACCTTTCTCTTTCATTTGCTCTTTCAAGGAGTAGTTAAAAATCCTTCTAAGGACATATTGCCAACTATTTATCGGACTCTCTTAAACAAATAAAAAAAAATTAGTAAATAAATAAAATCAATTAAATTAAAATAATTTTTTTTTATTCAACTCATCTTTTAGAAAATTTTGATACCTTCCTTCCTAATAAAGCAGATTTCAAGAAAATAAGCAAGCAATCAACGTTGGATAAAACCAAATTAAAAATAATAGCAAAAAATCAAAGTATATTTCACTTCTCTTTGGTAGAATCTTAGATGACTCTTTTTTTCCCTTTTAAAAAAAGTCGTGGAGATACTTAACCAAAAATGTGTGTATAGTTTGATAAACCATATATAATATAATTGAGATAATTAAGCTCCCTTTTTTTGTATATGAATCAATTTAGTATTTTAAATTAAATATTTTATAGTAAAAGAAGTGTGGAAGAATAATATTATAAGATATTTTTTTATAATCAATTATAATTAGTTTAAGTTTTAAATTTTATTTATTATTATGTATTTATATTTTTTAATTACATGCATAATTTATTTATTAAAAAGATATAGATAAATAATTACTAAATATATTTAATGTAAAATTAAAAACTCTACTAAATGCATTTATACTAGTTACAGTTATTATTTATTAAAAAAAATGAAATATATAGCTTATTTAGTTTAATTGTTAAATATAATTTGCGGTCAAATGCAATTAATATATTATAAATATTTAATAAAATCATATAATAATTGCCATTAACATGTATGATCAGTAATAATAATAATAATATTTCTTTTTTAATGTAAACATTAATTTTATAACTCATAAATTAAAAGAAAAAAAGAAAAAAAATCAGCTAACAATGCATTAAAAAGAAAAAGCTTGAAAAAAAGTTAAATAGATCAACACTGATTAATACTAAAAAAAAGTTACAGGGAAGCAGCTAAGCCTGAAAAAGCTAAATCAAAACGACAACGTATGGGTTGTTAAAGTAAAGTGCATTGCACGATACGAGGAGGACTCTATTGCCGTGGACTCATAATAACTGATAGCCTCATGTGGAAAGCACCGCTACCGCCTAAACGGGCAAACAAAACCAACTCAAATTTCCATAAATGGCCTCCGAAAGTCAAAATTTTGGTAATTCAATGTCTCGTTCAGTTACAAAATTGAAATTGAATACGTAGCGTGAGGGATTTCAGGCATTTTTTCGTGTGAGATCTTTCTCTTATCTTCTCTTTATTTTATTATTATTATTATTATTATTATATTTTCGAATTTATTTCTCAAATAGTTTATAAATTATTTTTTCTCGATTTTGAATAAAATAAAAATAAGAAGTGATTAAATTAAATACTATAATTTTGTGGGATTAAAAATTAATTATTATTAACAGATAATCCAAATTTAGTTTAGTACCGAATTTATTGTCCCACGAAGTGATGTAGCTTGATCTTTGAAAATGACATGGAAGGCAAAACGAAAAAGATAAAAAAGGAAAGAGAAGTGTCCCTTTGAACCCCCCTTCATCATTTTCTTCCTTTATGTTTTAAAAGTATATAATCAGTGAAAATGTATATATATATTTACATATTTATAATAAATTTATTAAATTAAATGAGCTACAGAAAATTCATAAATGCCTTGCTTCTCTGTATTTGTATGTACTCCTGACCTTAGCCTTTCAATCCAACTCAAAATAGCTATTTCATTGCCAACAACCATTTATATTCAACACCTAATAGAAAAATGCATTTAAAGTTATAATAATAATAATAATAATAATAATATCAAATGAAACTAATTTCGTAATTATGTATTTATATAATAATTTATAGATTATGTCGTTAATTTCTGAAATTGATTGGATTTAATAAGTCAAAATTAATTATAAAAAGTCTATGCTATAAAATTATTTAGAATTTCTTTTTTTTTATAATTATTAAATATATTTATAATGATTAATTGTAATATTAAAAATTAAATTGAGAAATTATAATAAAACTGAAATTTAATGTGGATTTAATAAATATAAATAAATGATAAAAAAAATCTCACGTGGAGAGAATTGACTGCCAATTTAAAGGGTACATCACATGTAAAAAGTGGGGATGCGAGTCCGAAAATATTTTTCCTGCCCTTAAAAAGCAGCAGTCAATCGTAATACGTGGAGGGTATAACGGTCCAAAAAGGATACTGTAAAGTGACGGAAGGTGTTAACGGAGCTCGAGCTGACCCGCTATATTACCTTTCCTGGAGAAACTATAACATGCATTTGTAACATGTTTCAATCATACGCTAACCTTCCTTTTTATAAATATAAAAATATTAAATATTTATTTATATTTTAAAATTATCAAATAAAAATATACACATATTAAAAAATTATTAACTGTAATTTTAAATATTTATATTATTTAATTATTCTAACTTCTTTTAAAATAATTTAATTTTAAAAATATAAAAAATATATTTTAATAAGTTTTAAAATAAAAATTAATTTATAAAATATTTATCTCGATTATTATTTAAAAATCCTTTGACTTTTGAATTCTAAATTAGTTTTAAAAATAATTGTTAATTCGGTTAAAGCCATGCGAATCCAAATCCCAGGCGAACATCGTAAGAAATATATATCGCGAGAAATCAGGACAAGTTTGGTGCGTAAATAGAACGAGAGGAGAAAGTAGCTACTATTTCCTTTTTTTTTTTTTTTCTCTCCATTATTGGCTTCGAGCCACGTCCATCATTAAAAGCCTCCATGGCTGCACTGTTCTCTCCGCAGTGAAAACACACACACACAAAAGAAACTCCTGAAGACGGGAGTAGAAAAAGCAGAAACGCAATACACTACCGCACCATATAAAATCAAAACGCATCTTTTTAGCTTTCTCTGCTCACATCGAACACACTTCTCTCTCTCCCCTTCACAATTCGCATGGCCATAAACACTGCCGTTGCAAAAGCCAAGGCACACAACGTAAACGGCAGTACTGGCTGCGCCAGCGAGGGAAGTGGCGAAAGCAACTCTCCCAGCCCACCGCCGTCGCCACGGCGTCACCTCCAGACCGGCATATCGCAATGCCGCCGCCGGCTTCGCTCTAAAGTTCAGTCTCATTTTCACCGGGAGAACCTGACTGCTGGGATCTTTCTTCGGTGGAACATCCGGTACTTGCTTCTCTTGCCTTTGCTATATATTTCTGGTTTGATCGTGTGCGTGGGGCCCTTTTCCGCTTTGCTTCAGCCTAGTCTTCCTGGTTCGGTGTATCGGAGCCATGAATTGTTTGCCAAGCTCTGGCCTGATATTGCATCGGATAATTCTACTGCAATTGAGGTTTTCCTTTCTCCACTTCTTATTTTTAGTTAATTTTCACTGTTATTTGGGTTTTACTTGCTGTTTGGTTGTTGAGTAAAAGTGAAAAAGGGAAGCACCGGAAGAAAGAAATGGTCTTTGGATGTTGAATTATTACATGGGACCGAGGGAAAAAGAAAAAGAAAATTGAAAGCTATGATTATTTCTGATGGAACATGGTAAAATGACAACTTAAACAATGTAGTCTGAACTTTTATCTTTTTTTTTTTTTTTTTTTAATTTCTAATTTATTCATAGTGTTTTGAGGAGATGCTTCTGGTTGCTGCCACACTTGTACTTCTTGAAGCTGAGTTAACTAGGCTTTGTACTTGCTGATCATGAATGATCGGATCACTTGATATTTTCGAAGGGGGTTATGTTTTGCTGCTTTATTTTGAGAGTGCAAGTTGAATTCCCAATTCTATTAATAGCGTTTACTTGGGATGCATTCAATTATGTTATTTGCAATGTCGTTTTTCCTATTAATTTATAATCGGCACTTTCCGTTTCTGGCTACAGTTATCATCAGTATGGAAATTCAAAAGGAGGTCGAAAGTGCAGAGGCCTTGTCCAAATTCAACTGCTAGGCAACATTTTGCTAAAAATGAAGGTATCTTAATCCAACTACTGGTGTGATGGTTGAATCTTTCTTGTGGGGAAACTTCTAACCTGGGAGTTACAGTCACTTTTTAATGCATATCCTTTTGGGTATTGCAACCAGCACGGACCTAAACCCATGGATCAGATGAAATAAATACCAAAATAAAATAAAGAAAGAAGCACATCTGTTATGGTCTCGAGTCAAAGATCTGGTTATGGGTCTTTCGGGTAAGGATGTGGATGGTGTTTGAGGTGGTAGGTTGAGGGTTCTCTTTTTACGACCTATGATGGCTGTTAGTTTCAGGCTCTAGAGTGGGAACCTGGAACCTCTTGAGACTAAGTGCTCAAAGACTTAATTGATTTTGGAGAATAAAAGGACCCCTTCTCTTATTGATGATATAGTTTAAATACCAGAGTGAGATATAACTGCCTCCTACATCAAAGGAGCCTAACTTCTGAGTGGAGGATCACCCTCCTACAACTAGGAACACTAAAAGAAAGTGGAGGAGCTCCCTCCTACAAAACAGGAACCACAACTTAAAAGAAATAATGGGAAGAAGAAAAATAATCAAACTAGTTGAATGAGTCAAACTGCATATGGTCATTAGTCTAGGAGTTCAATACGTGGTTGTTGGGTCTTGAGCCCATGTGAGCGACTTGTGTAGACTTGCAGAGGTTTGGTAACAATATCCTTCTTTTTCTTTCCTGAATATGATAAACAAGGGGACTAAAATTTTACTGTTACACAAGTGCTTATGAACTTTGTGATATGTGGGGATAACTTTTGACATGTTGCTCCATACTTTGGGGGAAATTACCTTTGTTATGTAAACTAAAGCTTTTTACGTATCAATTGAATTGCAGAGTCATCTGGGCCTAATGGTTATTTGATTATTGAGGCAAATGGTGGTCTCAACCAGCAGCGTTCTGCAGTATGTTATTGCTTTTATATTAATTGCCTGCTAGTTCTTATCTATCTCAAATTGATATAAATATGCAATAGTGATGTTGTTATATCAATATGAATATGCAGTATCTGCTGCTCTCTTGTTCCTGATGTTTTATGTTTGGCTGTAGATCTGCAATGCAGTTGCATTAGCTGGACTTTTGAATGCAATACTAGTCATCCCCCACTTTGAATTCAACAGCGTCTGGAGGGACCCAAGGTAATACCTAGTTTCTAATGTTTGTTAATTGCAAACAATGTTGACTTGAATTTTAAGGTTGTCAGCCACAAAATGTATTTGATTGAAAGAAACAGAACACACATACACCTAAACCCTCACTTTTAGAGGGGATCATATATAGGAAGCTTGCAAGCACTTTGGACTTCATTGAATGTAGCTGGGATTGAGACTACACGGTTGTTGATTCCATGAATTTGCTAGGAATAATGTTTTTCTCATGGTTGTATCTACAAAAGCAATAAGCTAAGAATTGCTTACCAAGCACACTCTTAATTACAGAATCAAATTGTTTATGTTACAACTTCATTATTTTGGATAAAAGGATAGGGACTTGCCACAATAATCTTTCAGCCTGCATGCCATTAAGCACTCAATATTCTGATCTTGTCTAAATTTCTCAATGCTAAAAGGTCGATTGCATTGATACACTTTCAACTGCTTGAGCCAAATACATCAGCATTTATATGTACTACACAGGTGGTCCAACAAAATGGTTTTGCTTGTTTAGAAATATCTGTTCCACTCTTGTGTACCCAACAAACTAGCCAAGCATTTAAAAACTTGGTAGAAGTTCATTTCTGAAGTGAAAGCTTGTAGATTTGTACATCAAATCAGCTATTACTTAAAATTATCTATTTTGCAGTGAGTTTAGGGACATTTATGACGAGGATCATTTTATAGCCACCCTTGAGGGTCATGTGAAAGTGGTTAAACAGCTACCTGATGAAGTGATGGAAAGATATGACCACAATATTAGTAGTATTCCAAACATCCGTGTCCAAGCGTGGGCTCCTGCTAATTATTACCTGGGAGAAGTTTATCCTGTCCTTCAGGAGAAAGGGTATGTTGGACTAGTTTTTGAAATATTATTTCACATATCTTACGATAAAAGAAATCAATTGTCTGAAAACTGAACTAGAAGAACACTGATACTTTAAAGGATTGCCCATATATGCAACTTGCTATTTGTTTCCATATATCTTAATTAGTTTCTGCAACTATATTATCCAACCTAAAATTTGTAGAAATAAATTTCCTGGTTGTTTCTAAGTCTGGCTTAATAAATTTCCTGGTTGTTTCTAAGTCTGGCTTTCTGAAAGCAGGGTTATCCGCATTTCTCCTTTTGCAAATAGATTGGCAATGAGTGTCCCACCTCATGTTCAATTGCTGAGATGTATGGCAAATTATAAAGCCCTAAGGTTCTCTTCCCCTATATCAATACTTGCACACAAACTAGTAGAGCGAATGATTGAGAAGAGCTCAAGAACTGGTGGAAAATATGTCTCCATCCACCTGCGTTTTGAGGAGGTGCTAATGCAAGATCTTGTTATCTTTCTTCAACAAGTTTCTATTATTTTTGTGTATTATTATTAAATATCTAGGACCAACTTAAGATAATATCTAAATTATCTCTCTTGACCTTCAGGACATGGTTGCCTTCTCATGTTGTGTGTATGATGGAGGAGATGCTGAAAAGCTCAAAATGGATTCAATTAGAGAAATAGGGTGGAAGAGAAAGTTCAAAAGAAAAGACCGTGTCATTATACCTGGTCTCAATCGTATTGAAGGAAAATGCCCTCTAACCCCCTTGGAGGTACCCCATATATTCACATCTTTTCTTGCTCTTTGGATCTTTGGCATTTTGATTTGAGCTCTTTTTCTAGCAGCTTTTCCCCCTACTTCATTTACCATTGAAGCAGTTTCTATTGTGCTTTGCTGAGAACCTTACTAGACATTTCTCTGTTCTTCAACTTTTTTTCTGTAGCATCAATGATTTATTTCAATATGCTGCAAAGAATGTAATGGCCTGGGGTTTGGTGCCCAAAAATATTTATTTAATGTTTTTATTGGCAGATTATGGCTTGGGATAGGTTTTTCTTTCTTCCTCAAAATACTTTTATAGTTTTCCTGTTTCAGGATGTTAAGTATTCGCTTTTTTGATCCATGCTTTGCACTTGTAATATCAATTGTAGCCTTAAAAATAGTGACTTGAGAGCCTTTCTTAGCTTAGCTTATTAACTCAACTCCATTTGTATTCTCCTGTTTGGTTTTTGATAATCCATTCTTTACCATGTAAAGACAAGATATTTTAATATTATCAAATTAAAACCATAATGATTTCATGCCATGTTATGTTACATAGCATGTCATTGATGCTACATTTGGATGATTATTCTGTGCGATCTGGTACATTTTCTGTTGTTGATTTTCAATCATGCTGATCTAATTTGGCAAAAAATAACTCTTGTTGTGGCTTGATGTTTTTACTGTCAGCATAGGTTGGGATGGTGCTACGTGGTATGGGATTTGATAACAACACATCAATTTATTTAGCCTCGGGGAAAATTTACAAGGCAGAAAGACATTTAGCTCCTCTGTTGCTGATGTTTCCCCTTCTTTATACAAAGGAGTCTCTTGCAACCACAGATGAGCTTGCTCCTTTTGAGGTAACTACTAATACTACTTGCAATATATAGTTGAGGAATCTTCTGAAGCTGTTAGCTTTGAAAAATGAGTTGTGTAAGCACCTAGAAGCTATGTCTGAATACTGTGTTTGTCTGAATACCGTGATTGTCTGAAAGATGAGTCAGCTTGATAGCCAACTAGCCAGTCCATGCTCTTTTCCCTTATATAGCTATTCTGCTTTGGAAATATTTATGGTCTTTTAAATTTTATTTGAAGGCAATATATCATGTATAAGCAATTCGTTCAACTTAGTGCCATAAAAACAGATCATGGGTTCAAACTGAAGTGCATCAACCAGACCATTAGAGAATAGTCCCCGATGTTATTTCTTTTGAATTGAAATAAGTGCATTTCTTGTGTTTTCAATTAGTTGAATTGGATTTTTGCAATTTTAGGGATTAATCTACTTAACAAGTGACTATGCATGGACTGCCTAGTCTTTTGCAGTTTTTCCCTTGCAGTTTAATCATCTGAACGAACAGAGAATTAAATTATTATAATTTGCTGATTCAATTTATTTTTTATTAGTTTTCTTAATACTTTCTTTCCCTTCTCTATGTTGTTAGGGCTACTCTTCTAGGTTGGCAGCTTTAGATTACACTGTATGCTTGTTTAGCGAGGTTTTTGTGACAACTCAAGGTGGAAACTTCCCACATTTTTTGATGGGTCAAAGGAGATACCTTTTTGATGGGCATGCAAAGACCATTAAGCCTGATAAACGCAAGCTTGTTGTTCTTCTGCAGGATATGGAAATCAGGTATCTTACACTCTAATGCATTATTCCTTATTAAAAAAAGTACTGCTGTTTGAAGAAATTTATGCATGTTAGAGCCTTTCAATATTTTTATATTTAGACTGATTTTATCTTCAAGGACTTCATATATTCTGACTTTTGCTGGACATTAATTCAATAGGAAAGGGGCTGCTAACCTTTGGTTTTTCAGATAAACTAGAAGTCCTATGGATTGGGCTAGCTGAAATTTTTAGTTACATGGCTTGTGGGTGAAGATCGTGTTTGTACTCTAATTAAGGTTTCTTTTTTGTTCCTAATATGGTGTGTTTTGCAAGATATGCTTGAGGTTAAGTTAAAAACTGGAGTATACCCATAGCACTTGTGTCTGGGCTTTTATAAGTACAAGTTCTCTAGGATTTGGCGAGGGGCCGATATGAACAAGATTGTGTAGGTCATTAATGACGCAATATCTACTTTTGATTTGCAGTTGGAAGACTTTCAAGGATCAGATGGAAATGATGCTCACAGAAAATGATCGCCAGGGAGTGATGGTACCAAGAGTTAGAAAAATTAACAGAAAAACTTCAATCTATACCTACCCTTTGCCAGAATGTGGGTGTCTCTTATCACACAACTCTTCACTCAAATTAACACATACTACAAGCATGCCTGAGTCCACAAGATAACCAACAGATTCCTTGCTCCGCTAGCTGTTTCTCCTGTACAGACATCAACCAATGCAGTTATAGCATTGTGCAGCACCTGGATTATTCTCTTCAATTGTTGTTCTTTCTGTGGATTGATCAAATATTGCATAGAAAACCAGATGGCTGCTGCAGTTACCATTGAGAAATTCAGGAATTCCAGTTTTGATAATTTAAGGAATTCTTATCTTTTGTTTTCCGAGTGTTAATTGGCTGCAAACAGTCAATTGTTGTTTGGAATATGGCTGCAATGCATTTTCAGCATTCAGGAGTTTAGTTGGATACTGACTTGCCACCTCTTTGTTTCTTTCACCCCTCTTTCTATGTTTAATGTAATTATACGCTGACATGAAGCATAATCAATTTTACATTGTTGTTATAATTGTGAAGAAGACCACATTCCCTTAGTTCTAAAGCATTTTATCCGTATCAACGTTTCTGGAATAATTGTTCTGTTTGATGTAGGAAAAGCTTCCTAATTTTTTGCAGGTTTTTGTCTACACCTCACTTCTTGTTTTTTGGTTATGTGTAGAAACAAGAAAACTTTTGTATTGGATCTGCCTAAGCCAGACTATGAACATCTGTTTCATCGATATGGGGACATGTTATGTGCAGAATTTGCACGTATACATGTGGCCAATTTCTTCAATGAAAAATAAGTTCTATCCTCAAAAGACAAAAAGACACGAGGATTCAAATTCTCTCTACCTAAGCCATTAAATGTAAATTTCTTAAAATTGACACCTCATGTTTCCTTAAAAATTTTGAATTTGAATTTTTTGGAAATATAATATTTAAAATTATCTTAAATCCGTTTAAAAATTAATCCATACCCATCTTATATATATATATATATATAATATTTGAAAATTATAAAAATATGTGAATAAAATGGATGGCTGATTGGATTTCAATAAGAATATGATTAGGAGATAGTTTCGATTCGATTCATTTTGAATTGGTGATATTTTGGTTCGATTCAGGAGTTAGTTAATTCTTACACATCGTTAATTATCAAAAAGATGTCTTTAACGACATAGTCACTGCGGAAGCTCGCCGATAGAACTGGAAACTTATGGCCACAGCTGCGCATTATCATAAACATTATGGATATGCTACTTGTCATCACAATAGTGAGAACCTGAGAAATCACTTCTTTGATTCGAAGTTGTGTGTTTCAATACTTCTGAGGATGGAACTCCTTCTCAACAGAATATTGGAGTGACAATCTATGACCACTGTACCCATATGATATGGATTTGAAGTACATCGCTTCGGCTATACGGCACTGTGGGCTAGTTCAAATGCCGAAACGTGGAAAATCATTTCACTCGCGTCTGATTAAAACTGCGTATTCTCATAATGTATATATCGCCAGCAATTTGATGTTGATGTATGCTGATTGCTCCTCTCTGGAGGATGCACATAAAGTTTTCGATGAAATACCTGATAAAAATATCGTTAATTGGACCACGATGGTCTCTGTGTATACTAGCAGTGGAAAACCTCACGAAGCTATTAAACTATACATCCAGATGTTAGATTCTAAAGCCGGGGTGCCCAACGGATTCATGTATTCCGTGGTTTTAAAAGCTTGTGGTCTTGTGGGCGATATTGAACTGGGTAAACTGATTCACAAGAGAATTTCTAGAGAAAATTTAGATAAGGACACAGTGTTAATGAATACCCTTTTGGATATGTATGTTAAATGTGGCAGTTTGGATGAAGCAAGGAAAGCTTTTGATGGGATTTGTCTGGGTGCGAATTCGGTTACATGGAATACGATCATTTCAGGGTATTGCAAGGAAGGGTTAATGAAGGAGGCGGTGCATTTGTTTAATCAAATGCCAGAGCCAAACGCTGTTTCCTGGAATATCATTATTGCTGGATTTGTGGATAATAGGAGTTTCGATGCATTAGAGTTTGTCTGCAAGATGCACCACCATGGGCTTAAGCTTGATGATTTCACGTTTCCCTGCGCTCTTAAGTCATGCAGTTATGATGGTTTCTTAGCAATGGGACGACAGATTCACTGTTATGTCATAAAGTCAGGTTTTGCATCTAGCTGCTTCACCGTGTCAGCCCTGATTGATATGTACTCAAATTGTTATGAGTTAAATGAAGCAACAAAGCTATTTGATCAGTACTCAAGTAGCAACGATTCATTTTCTGATAGCTTGGTACTTTGTAATTCTATGCTCTCTGGATGTGTAGTCAATGGACAAAATAGGGAAGCTCTCAGTATGCTTTCAAAAATCTATCATTCAGGTGCTTGTTTTGATTCTTACACTTTCAGTAGTGCTTTGAAGATCTGTATTAACTTGGTCAACTTAAGACTGGGGATTCAAGTGCATGGTATGGTTGTTGTCAGCGGGTATGAGTTAGATTATGTTGTTGGAAGTGTTGTCGTATATCTGTATGCAAAACTGGGAAATGTTAAGGATGCTTTTGAACTTCTTCACAGGCTTCCGGAGAAAGATATTGTAGCGTGGTCTGGTTTAATCATGGGGTGTGCCAACATGGGCTTAAACTCGTTGGGTTTTTCACTGTTCAAAGATATGATTAATTTGGGCCTTGGAATTGATAACTATGTTATTTCGTATGTTCTGAAAATTTGTTCAAGTTTGGCATCTCTTGGAAATGGCAAACAGGTTCATGCTTTCTGTATTAAGAATGGATATGACACCGAAGGGATAACTGTTACTGCTCTAATTGATATGTATTCAAAATGTGGTGAAATTGAGGAGGGCATAACTTTGTTTGATTCTGTTCTTGATAGGGATGTCGTATGTTGGACAGGGATCATAGTGGGTTGTGGGCAGAATGGAAGAGCTAAGGAAGCTTTTGAATTTTACAAAATGATGATACAAATAGGGTTAGAGCCAAATGAAGTCACCTTTCTAGGTGTCCTTACTGCCTGCAGGCATGCTGGTTTGATTGAGGAGGCATGGAACATATTTAAGTCCATGAAATTTAATTATGGACTTGAACCTCATATGGAGCATTATTATTGCATGGTTGAACTTCTTGGCCAAGCTGGATGGTTCAACGAGGCAGTGAAATTGATTGCTGAGATGCCATTTAAGCCTGATAAAACTATATGGAGCTCCTTACTTGGGGCATGCGGAACTCATGGGAATACTGAGCTGGTTAGTATCATTGAAGAAAACCTCCTTGCTACCTCCCCAGATGATCCTTCAGTGTATGTTATGCTGTCAAATGCTTTTGCAACGTTGGGAATGTGGGATAATCTTAGCAAAGTGAGGGAAGCGGCTAAAAAATTGGGCATAAAGAAAGCTGGAAGTAGCTGGATTGAGATTTCCAGTTAGATATATGTTTTGTTGTGTTTCCTGGTCCAAGCTAGGTATTTGGGCCTGTGATGTAAACTTGAGTAAATTACCTATGGGTAAACAACTGAATCACATTCCTTAAACTTGGAGATGTGGAGACATAACACCATGATACGTATATGTTTTCACAAGGAAACCCTTGATGGCAAAGCTTGGAACCTTTTAATTTAGTCTACAGGTATGCTGAATTGCATCGATGCTTTGATGCATTGACACACCAAATGTAGTTATATGTTCTTAGTTCATATCTTTTATCTTTGATATTGGTTATGCAATAATCTATCTCTCTCTCGTAAAAAGTTACCTATGACATCTTCGTTTTAACATGTTTTACTGAATAAATGGTGCATCAGGTTGGCTGTTCCTGCATACTGCTACATTTCCTAAGACAAGGTGTGTGAGAGCACCTCTTACAAGGAAAAAGGAAAAGCAACAAGTTGTAAGGTTTCTGTGATGAAGAAGACTAGGAGAAAGAAAAAAGTGATACCAAGGATAACTAATTTCATTTTTCTAAGATAAGGTGTGTGAGATCAACTTTTACGAGGAAAATAGGAAGAGCAAAGACTAGAAGGAAAAAAATGATATCAGAATTTCTTTTGTATTCCTTTTCTAGCGGTATGATCTGGAAATACAAGTCTTTATGTAAGTGAGATTTGGACAGGAATCTTGGTCAAAACCATGCATTTGGTTTCTAAAGTGAAAGAGTGGGAGAAAGGGAAAATACTAATGATGCACGGAAGGGAAGAAACAAGAAAGTCTTAGAAGCATTGATGGACTACAGATTTGAGCTTTACTTCAAGTAATTTAGTGTTTTGCTATCTAAAATTTTCCTATTTGGACTTGTGAAAAAACGGAGGTTTGATCAAACAAACTGAGATGCAAGCGTGATATATAGCATGCATGTAAAAGTTTTTCTGTAAGTAAATTGAAGTTTTAAAAATGTGTTAAACTAGGATATGGATCAACCCCAAGCAGTTATTGAGTTTGTTCTCACTCTTTCATTCCTTTGGATTTGCAGATACCAACCTACTCTTGACAACACCGATCTCTGGATCTTCTTTATTTTTCAACCATATGATAGGTTGATATGGTGTATGAAATTTTCTGGTAATATTGATCTGTTCGAATAAAAATGTGATAGAGGAATAAGAATTGAAAGATACCTTTATGAGCTTCATGTATAAATATATATCCCTCAACTAATACCTTGAGCTTTTTCTTCCTACTTGCTTCTTCTCTTGTAGCTGGTGTTCTTTCAAGTCATTTCAAGTGCTTTATTTATTTTTATGATTATTTTTTTAATATTTGGCCAAGCTAGATGGCGAAAGAGGCATTCTCTCGAATGATGGGGCATTTTGATAATCCAAGCCAATATTGGACGATGCCTTCAACTACCACCTCAAGACAGGTAATGAGGCCAGTCTTTAGATGTGATATGAACAAAACACTTTATAAAAAGTACTCACAGAAATCTCACTTTTGGATTAATTTTTCATGCCTTTATTGAGCTAATGCCTTGGGTTCTTATAGAGATTACAATTCTAGAATCATCCTCTAACTACTCTGCATGTGCAGGTAAAAGTCTGTTGCGGATCCAACTGTGCAGGAAAAGGAATGAAAGCTGGAGCTGTTATACAGCTGGAGAGCGAGCCCAAAAACGCCCCGTTCGACAATCCTCCGAAACGCACCGTTCTAATAGCTTCTCCACGCACCGTTTCACGTAAGTCCACTAATTCGTAAAACTCCCCGTTTTATTCATATCAAGATGGCATATGCCTATTCATTACTAGCATGATGAGCATCACTTTGGTTTTGCAGTTAGCCGATGCTAAAGAGCATATGCTAAATCAGAATCCTTCTATAATGCTCAATTTAGCAAGCATTAACATAATCATTGCTTCCGATACAGACATGCAAGAGTCACTAGAGGAGAAAGAATGTAATGGTCCTTTCTCCTTAGCCTGGTCCAGCCCTTTGACCATCACCTCACATACATAAGCAACTGAAACATGGGTGCCAGACAAGTGAGCCCCACTAGTCCACTTTGTCACAGTTGATACAAAGCTTCGATCCCTTGTTCTGTAAGGCTTCACTTCAATTCTGCAGCAGTTGGCTGTCTTAAAACACTTTTTCAGTTTTTTGATGCTACGTTGCTTTCTTCAATCATTTCACACTCTCTGACTCTGTCTATCTCTACTACTTCTACATTAAGAATCGTGCCTGTATTTCTCCTTAAAGCAGCGGAATGCTCTCTTTTCAACACACTAAAACCAAATGCACTGCAAAAAAGCTACTGCCAACTTACGTGGAAGGAGTCCTCTGACGATCTCTTTAGCGCCATAGCGATACTCCTGTTGAGAACAAGGTAACAAAAATATGAACAGTATTTTGCTTGCCTAAAATACCGATTTGAAACCTAAGGCTGATCTCTTGCTGTAGTAAAACGCAACACATATTTTGTTGTAGTCTAGATAGCATTTTAAGTGCGTTTTAACCCCGTACTTGGATGCTTACTCTTCTATGCTATGGAAACAAGAAAATCCCAAACCATGAGGCAGTGAGTACAATAGATAAAGTCTCAAAATCTGGGATGGGAAAAGAAAACGCAACACAAATCTAGAAACCCATGCCCCCCAGCAAATGCATGCTTCAAGCAAATAAGTCTAGATTAACTCCGTGATGATAGTTGAAGAGACCTGGCCAGAGGGCTAATAGCAGGTCTGTTTTGTAGTCGAAATCAACTTAAATTTAGGGATCAAAATCACATTCAATTACTTATAGATTCAGTTTCAATTTTGATTATATTCCAATACTAATATTTTTTTTCTTGTAAAGGGAAAAAATGATTTTGACCTAAAAGTGAATGATCTGACATTATTTTTTTTTTAAATTTTATATCTGAAAGTTTATTATTTGGAATTCACTTCACAAGGAGCAAAATACACTTTTGCTATTTTAAATATGCTTCATATTTAAGTTGGAGACCTTTAAATGAAAAAGAAGAACTTCAAATTTAATCAAACCCTAACTTAAATTATTTTGGATTTTGATTCCCTTAATATCTTTTTTTTTAAATGCACACAAAGTTAATTGAAACTTTGATTTAGGTGTGGCAATTATATGACTTAAATTCTTTATAAATCCATTTGTTTCGCTTCTATAATTTAAAATATTTATAATAGTTAATTTATCTGATTAAGATTAAAATAAATAAATAAATAATTTATTTAATAGAAAAGTTGATTTATTTTATTTTATTAAAATAAAAAATATATTTTAATTGAATAATTTTAAAATAAAAATAAAATAATAAATTTACTAAAAACCTAATATCTCATAATAATTCTACAGTTTTATCCTCTAATCCTGTGTGTCTCCTTGAATTTTGAATTGCAAGCGCACCGCACGGGTGGCCTGTGCTCTGGTAGCCCAACACCGCACATGCACCCAACGTATAATCAGTGCCTCGTCTGCGATACCCGCCAAGCTGCCTCTCACCAATTTCCTGTCAAATTGTTTTCTCACAAACCCAATTGCGTATTCTTGCAAAACTGCAGATCCTTTTGCACGTGGATCCTCGCACGTATCCTTAGATGATTATATGGAAATATGATATTTTCTTGGACAAACCCACAAATCAATCAAACAAAATAAGTAGGGTAACGTTACCCTTCCTCTTATAGTCACCAAGCACAATTAACTTTATAGACCCTACTAAAACCCTCTATAGATAACAACAAAACAAGGTAAAATTGCCCTTGCATTAAACACATACAATTCATCCAAGTTGGAGTAAACCCCCACAGCTCCAGCTACAGAGTCATATTCCTCCATGTTACTTTCCATACTCTTCTTAACTCTTCCTGCTATGACCCTGCAGACCAGCATTGCCCTCTTACCACTATTGCCATTACTCTCCTCTGCTATTGCAGCTTTGTCATGCGCTTTACCACTTGTTGCTGTGGTCAGAATTCCATTTCCATCGACTCCCCCAGTAATGGATTCCTTAAACCCATTCTTGATGATGCTGCATACATTACAGTGTGGAATTGAATTGCACAGATTGGTTGAGCCATTTAGGCCTAGAGAACAGGCAAAGCTGGTGCAGTAAAACCTGAGGAGTTCATTTCCGTCGGCTATGCAACGTGGGTGTTTCTTCGGGAGCTTGGTAGCTTTGGCTTTGATGGAGTCTCTGTATTCTTCAAACTTGGAAATGGTTCTTTGGGTGTTGTGGACCTTGAGGACCCTATCTATTTGGCAAATGGGGACTTCTTTCTTCAGCCAGCTTGACTGGAATATGATTTCCACTATGTTTTTGCTTGTGTCTTCTGGACCCAGTTCTGATACTGTAAAGTATTAAGAGTTTGATCAGTAATAGTGAATTTTATATGGGTATATGCAATTGAAATAAGGCATATGCAGCCAAAATAATATAAATGGAGCACGGAAGAATATAGCCAAAAGCAGCGAAAAATTAAAGCCAACATAGATCAAATGAAATTAACCCATAATTGGTAATTTGGCCTCTAAAGGGCATATACCATGAATTGAAAATGGATAGAAAGTGGAACCAACCTATATTCGCTCCAACAAACAAGATTTATGCAGTAGAAAATGGCTGGCAAAATGAAGTAGATAATAGAAGAGATAAAGTAAAAAAGGAGTCATTTACAAGATGAAGAAAAGCATAAATTTGATGGAAATTTACCTGCATGTCTAACAGCCTGATGAAGCTCAAGATTTTCAGCTTTCATGAAGATCTCACCACAGTCAGGGCAAGAACAAATGCTGCTTCTCAAAGAGGGATCTCTGGTGAATCCAAGAACAGGATCTACCACCATTCTACACTCATAGCAGCCAGACAATCTCCTGAATGGCATTCCTCTGAAGGACCCGGCATTGTTAATGGAGGAATTAGAAGGTACAGACAATGAAGAATTAGTAGAAGGAGGAACCCCATTAATTTCATTTAAAGGAGCCTTCATGGATCTGCTCGAGGAGTCATTGCTACTAATTAATCCCATTACACCCCTTTTTCTCTGAACTTCAGGGAAGGCTGTTTCAGGCTTATGCATAACCTTTGTGTTGCTGCATAGAGAGCCTGAACATTTCATTTTCTTGCATTTCTTGCTGGTTTCCTCCAAAGCTTGTTCTTGATGCTGATGATGTTTTCTCTCCTTACACTGCAGCTGCTGCTTCTTATTTTCCTGTTGTGGCTGTTTCTTTAGTTCCTGTTTCTGTTGCTGCTGTTGCTGTCTCTCTAGGTCCTTGCAGGTGAAAAGACCTCTAACAGCTAGCCATGGAGGGGGTTTTTCTGATCTTTGGGGATGTTGGTTTTGGTTCTGGTGAATTTGCTTGATGGGTTTCATTGGGACTCTAGGTTTAGCCATTCTGGGTGACCAAGAACTGGTGTATACTTGGGCTTTTCTCACATGATCTAAACAGCTGGTTGCAGAGAAGCTTTGGTTTGTTGGAGTTTTTCTCCGGCTTCGGGAGTTGTACGATGATCTACTGATATGCAAAAATATTGATTTATAGCAGATTAATTGCCACGTATATCACATACTGCATGATGAATCTCTGGCCGTTCAATTACAAGATAGATACTTGGATCAGTTGCAGAGGAAACCAATGTGGGTCCTACGGACCATATGGACTGTCTGTGTCTTGCTTGCATGGTTGATAAGTGAGCTAATTACGATTAGACTCCTACCCTTTATCAATATGGGTCCCCCGTACTAAAATTATTTTAAGTGGATTTTTTTAATTAAAAAAATGAAAATGTTATATATTCTTATAAATTTTATATTTAGAGTGTGTACTTACTCATAAATTATAATATAGAATTATGTTTCGTAAATTGGTTGACTGCAAATCCATGGAGGGTTGAGAGGTTGACATATCCCGAGGTGAATATTTGGGCGAAAGAGCCAAGTCGAACACTAATTACACCATGATGGTGCTTCTTACGGGGAAAAGCAGCTTGATTCCTTTTGCCTCAAAATCACAAGACCCCACCCTCCTCCTATCTTCTCTGGAATAAAGCACTCTCCTTTATTCCTCATATAATCTACCTAAAATTACTCTAATTTATTCCACTCTCTTTGCTTTTCACCTTTAATCCAACCATTGTTTATTTCTGTACTTTCATGACGATGAACGTAAAATCACCACAAAATTGTACGTATGACAGTCCACTTGGAAGCAGAATCTGAACACACAGCAGTAGTGGCAAGAGAAGAATGCAGAGGTTTTAAATTGAAGTTGTAGCTCAGTTCCAACATGTAATAATTTACTATTATTTACCATAAGCCCAAATACATATAACTCCAATAGTATTTACTGTCCAACAGGCCCAATACTGAAATATGGGCCCAACATCGGACATTAAAACGGCAGCCAAACGAGCCCAATTACGGTCCACTAAATTACGAGAGCGCCAATAAGACAATTTCAAATTACTGGTGAGGTGCCTCTTTTCCTTCTTAGGGACCAATGACCAATGCGTGATGCTTCAGTCCTTCACTTTTCAATCTCTGTCTGATCTCACTTCTCCTCCATGGACACCGCCTGAGCCCTAATTTTCCCTATTCAATCATTATAATCTAAAATTGCGACTATCTCACACGGAAATGCAGTTGAGATCAAGCCATGGACAGGGAGGCTAACCTTCCGGTCTCAGGTGCTCCTCCATCCAGGAATCTCGTCCGTCCGATCATCAATTCTGACACGACGTCGTCCTCGTCCTCGTCTTTCTCTTCCTCTTCCCCGCTGGACTTTCTCAAGCATGTTCAAGCTGCCTTCAAGCGCCACCGTCCCCTCTGTACCTTATTCTCGCTCTCTTTCTCTACGTATATACGTGTATGCATATGTATAACTATGTAAGAAGTGGTTTTTTGATTTCGTGTTTTCTGTCATAGGTTCGTCGTTCCTTTCGATTTTGACATATTAGGGTTTTATTATTATCTTTTTAACTCTG
The DNA here is from genome assembly GCA_948266635.1 of Cnidoscolus chayamansa. Lineage (NCBI taxonomy): Eukaryota > Viridiplantae > Streptophyta > Magnoliopsida > Malpighiales > Euphorbiaceae > Cnidoscolus > Cnidoscolus chayamansa. Next base: position 2,820 of record CAOGCB011201319.1, on the reverse strand, counting down.
ATAATAGTACTGAGTGTTCCTGTTGGCATTTATGGTGATATCAATAGGTTATTAGTGCATTTTTAGGGGATATCTGTAGAATTCTCAACTCAGACAACGGGCTTCTGCAAAATTTTATTTGTTTCGGAGAAATGATATAGTGTTGGGGTACCTTCAATTAATTAGAATAAACTCGATCAGCTAAATTATGGGCCTAAAAAACTTATAAACGTTTGATTTAGGCGTTTTCCATTTCGGAATGTGGATGCCTGTACGCATATTCATTCTGTGACAGCAAAATATAGAATTGCTAACCTTCTGTGTAAAGTTGAATTGGAAAATTTTCACTGTTCGAGGAAGTTTTTTCATCTAACAAAGAGATTCCAATTGTAAAGCTTGTCAACTTCCTGAATACTTGGTATGCTTATTTTAGGTACCATGCCGACCTATAGTATAAAGCCTAGGCGTACATTAGTTCTGGAATTTGAAACATCTAAAGCTGCAGTTTCTGATGTAGACCCTGAGGCAGGCATGAAGAAGTTTGAACATTCTATTCCATTCGGTCTAAACAAATCAATTAACCAAACCAAAAATTCAGCTGCTGTTAGGGAAACTCACGAAGAGTCAATAACTCCTCCTTCCATTTCAGGCACCATCAGAAAGACTTTTAATGAGAATTTCAACCCATCTGATGTGCATAGAGGTCAATCGACATCCATTATTGATTGTAAAGAGAATAATCCAATGTCCTTGTTACATGTTGATGGCAAGAGAAAGGTCCAGTTTTCAATGGCAAAAAATGCTAATTCCCAAGGTAATATATCTCTTGCTATTATTTTGAGTTTCTTGTTTCAAAGTCAGCTGTGCTGGAGTTATTCTCTCTCACATTCTTGAAGATGTGAAATAAAAGTTATTGAATTCATGCTGATGGGAAATCATTCTTGAATTTGTCGCAATGTCTGGATATATTTTTTCTCTTCTCTTTCAACATGAAGGGGCCGATGATCAAATGGCCACTGGATTGGAGAACTTATGTTCTCATATGGCTTCACTGTCATTGACAGAAATGGAATGGGATGCAACCAATCAAAAAGAGGCATCAAATGTTATCACTGATGAATCAAAGCATCAAAATTTTCATAACATGGAATCTGATATCAGTTTGAGGACAGATGGTGCAGCATCTTTGTTAGCAAAAAGAACAATACTTGCCCAGGACCAATTGCATCAATTTGGAAACTTTTTAGGCCAACCTGCTACTCAATCTTCAGTTGTTGGCTCATCTTGTGCTACTACAACATCAGTCCATTCTACTTCAGCGCCTATGCTTAACTCAGCAAGTTATTATTCTCGTTCACATCCAAAGAGTGGCATGGCAGTTGAACAATTGGGAGATTCTAATATTAACTCACATCATATAATTCAAAGAAACACAGAACATCTATCCTATACTTCATTAAAGGACACAAATGGCATCCTAATTGACCAGACAGCCATTACAGCCCAAGCTTCTATCTCTGCTATTGATGCCCAAATAAATGAGCACCACCTGCCCAGGGAGAAACCGAGCAATCTAGCAAAGGAGACTGACATTTCAAACAATCCTTGTTATGTTGGCTCAATTAAAGAGAGGGTATTGGCAGAAGATGTTCATGATATACAAGCTCAGAATCCATTATCAAAAAAACCATCCTTAGATGTGAAGTTGGAGCCTTCCAAACCAGAAAAGCAAGAAAAGGTCACAAGTGGTAAAGGTGTTCCAGTGCCTCGTAAAAAGAATTATGATCCTGACTTGTTCTTTAGAGTTAATGGGAAGCTCTATCAGAGGCTTGGGAAGATAGGGAGTGGAGGAAGTAGTGAGGTCCACAAGGTCATCTCGTCAGACTGTACAATCTATGCACTGAAGAAAATCAAACTCAAGGGTCGTGATTATACAACTGCATATGGTTTTTGTCAGGAAATTGAGTATCTAAATAAATTGAAGAGGAAGAACAATATTATACAGTTAATAGACTATGAGGTACTCGCTTGCTACTTAAAAATTTCTGCATTAATTAGAATATATTCCAATCATCATTGCATATAGAGTATTCTCATGTTGTATCTACTATTATGCCTTGACAAAAACTTTGGTGGGCTTTGGGAGAAATACCTACATTTAATTTAGTGCTAGGCAGGATAACAATCTTTTGCTGATGATATAACATTTGATTCATCAAGTGATTTAAAAACTTCCTTGCATATGGTATTTGTATTCCTAAATTCAGAAATATTATGACAATGTATGCATATTTATTGGTGTATCATGCAGGTGCATGTATACATGTGTTGTTTAATGCTAAGGCTGTTGAATGTGGTAATCCCTGCAAAAGTAAGCCATTTTGTGCTACTTTACCAGAGAGGGATAAGTTATCAAGGCGCGAGGCGACACTAAGGCAATAGGAGCTCCTATAGCCTTAGGCGTGAGGCGCGAGGTACGAGGCGAGGGCCTTTTTCAAAAAGGCGCCAAAGCCAATTTTTTTTATAAATTTTTATATATATACACAATTACACACATTCAAATACAATTAAACAAATTACAGAAGCTAATATGTCAATTCAATGGGCATTTTAAGTACTTTAATCACATGAAGCTAGCATGTGCATAATTCTTGTTAACTTTTTCACACCATTTCCATTTACACATACTCCTATCCATTTATACTTCAAAATCAATTTTCAAACACAATTAGGTACCATTCTTTACATCATAACTCAATATAGGCAGCAATCATAAACTTTACCTAATCACATTTCCAAGTATAATTGCATATAGAATAGCAAAATTTAGCATATAATACA
>CAOGCB011201244.1:0-12121 GCA_948266635.1 Cnidoscolus chayamansa | reverse complement strand
TTGAAACTATTACAGAGGCTTCTTTATGGAAAAATTCATCCTCTATAATGAAAACATTTGAAAACCTATTTTCATAATCCATTCAAAAGACTTTTTTTCAATTTTGTCTATGACAAAATTATTTGAGAAGATTTAGGTTGTGAAAGAGTGTTTTGAAAACCAATTTGTAAAATTTCTTCTGGTTGAGAAATACCTTGAGAAAGAGTTTTAGCGGAGGAACATTCTCTTTTTTCAGTAGTTTTGAAGATTTACCTGTCTGAGCTTGGGTTGCTTTGGTAATGTTTTGTAATGCCTAAAGGACTTTAGAGGACTTAGATAGAGATTATAACAATTTTTTGTATTTGACTATCAGTCTTAGGAGCTTATGACTCGATGTGCCGAGACTGGTTTTCTTCTTCCTATTCAACAATGGTTGCCCAAGAGCGAATTGATTTTTACAAAGGTGATAACTTGTTTTGGAGAAGTTGGATTTTCAACTTTTGATTTGGATTTTTTTGGCATTATGGCCTGTTTTGGAAGAACTCTCTAGTTAGAAAATCAGGAATGAAATATGTATCTCCTCTTATAAATTCAATTTCAAAATATAAATACTTAAAATTGCTTGCCATCTTGCAAAAGTCTTTTTGGATGCAAGATTTTGAACATCCTTTTGTAAAACTTCTTTTGCATATTTACAATCAATTCAAAGCAAAAAAAAATTTATTTAACAAATCGCTTTGAAATTTTTGGATGCATAAAACAATTGCAAGAATTTTGTTTTTAAATGGTAGAATAATTCTTTTGACAATTGTTTCAGTCAGCATAATGAAATTGTACAACTATTCCCTCCCATTTTGGACTTGTTTTACGATACCTCCATACCCAAGGTCGAATGCATCAGTTTCTACTACCTTAGGTGCTAAAGGATCAACTAATTGTACATAGGGAATGATTTATACTTGTTGTTTAATTTGTTGGACAACCTCTATATGTTTATCAGTCCAAAGTTCAAGGTTTTTCTTTAACCTATCATGCAACGGCTTTGCAAGATGATTAATGTTTGGACAAAATCTAATACATAATTCAAACTTCCTAAAAATCACTAGAGTTGAGTTTTTTCTAAGATTTTATTAGGGAATTTGTTTGTAAATTCTAAACTTCTCTCTATAGGAGTGATATTTCATTGACAAATATAATATCCTAAGAACCTAACTTGTGTTTAGAAAAGAGAAATTTTAGATTTTGAAACAACTAAACCACTTTGTTTTGTAACAAAGAAAAATATCCTTAAATGTTTAAAGTGTTGTTCTACAAACTCTAAAAATACAAAAACATCATCTATGTATACTATACAAAATTTAGAATATGGGTTAAAATTTTCATTCATTATTCTTTGGCATTTTGAAGGAGCATTTTTCAACCCAAATGGCATTACCGTCCAATCATACTATCCAAAAGGAACAGTAAATGCAGTTTTGTATCTATCTTTTGGATCAATTTGTATTTGCCAAAACCTGACTTCATATCAAATTTTGAAAATACAAATGCAAAATGTAATATTTGTAGAAGGTCATACCTTATCCATTTTAAAGCTTTGTTTAATGGTTTGTAATTGATCACTAATTTAGGGATTCCTCTTTCTATCTCTGAATTTTTATTCACATAGAAAGCAACACAACTCCAAGGTGATATGGATTTTGTAATTAATCATTTATTTTATAAACTTTGAATTTCAGAACGATAATGTTGTTCTAATTCAGCGTTCATTTGTATGGGTCTTGCTTCTATAGGAATGTTTCTTTCATTGAAACCATTTTCATATGGTAAATGTACTATATGTTGTTTTAGATTCCAGAAAGCATTTGGAAGATCAACACAAATTTCCTTTTCTATTTGAGTTTTGAAATCAGAAATTTTTTGCTATACTAAATTATTTTCTAACTATTTTTCAATTCTTTATAAGCAAACATCTTGATGAATGTGCTATAAGTGTTTTGTTTTTCCTTGTATTAAGACATTTAACTCATTATCATAAATTGAACAAGCTTTTATGATATTGAGGTTTCTAGTATTAGGTTTTTTTGTTAAAGGAAAAACAAGATTTGATTTCTTTGTTTTGAAAGAAATACTATCATAATTGACCTTGTAGGGAGTTATCAAATTGATAAATAGTGTTTTTAAGATCACGCTATGATTTATATCTCTAACTAAAACAAATGAGATTTTTAAAAGACAATTTGAATTTGCTATGGAAGCTTCTGTTTTGTACTTGATTTGCATTTTTAAATTGTTTGTAGCTGATAATCGTTCTTTCATTTCTTCATAGAAACATTTTGAAAAAATTCCTTCCTCAATACAGTTTAGATTCCCACATGTATCAAACAAGGCAATTGTAACTATTATGAAATCTTTAGAAAATACAATTGTAACTTTAATCAAGTATTTTCTCAAAGTAATCTCAATTAAAATGAAGATAAAATCTTTTGGAGCTTTCTCAAATCTTTCTACATTTTGAATTTCCAAATTATTTTCTTCATCTTCATCTTCCTCTAATTATTCTGTTTTGAAAAATAACAATTGAAGAGTTTTAAAGTTCATAGCTTGTTTTTCTTTTAATTGTTTTAATTCTATTTTTACATTTTTTATTTCTTTTTGTAAACTTTGAATTATTACAGAAGTTTGTTTTATAGATTTTTTTTCTTGTTCAGTATGTTCGTAAGATCATACATACCTTTACTCGTAGAAGACAAATTAGAGTTTTTTACTACATTTTCAGTTTCAAATGATTTTAAAAGTTTTTCTAAAAATTCTTTTTGTAGGTATTGATCCTAAACTTGCGTCAGCATTTCTAAGATCATTTTTTGTCTTATTATAAAAACATTCAACTTTTTTTATTTATCTACAATCAGTTCTTTTGTAGATTAATCAAGTCTTTGTTTAGATTGAAATCAAAATCTGAACTTGTAATTAATTCCTCTATTTGTAAGGGTTCTTTATCTTCTATTTTTTAATCATTTTCACTCTCAAAAGATTCAATTAAAAGAGCTGTTATTATATTCATAACTTCTTATTCTAATTGAATTTGTTAGAGTTTTTTACTGATTCGACAATACTTAAAAGTATGGTCTTTCTTACCACACCTGTAACAAGTGATGTCTTTTAGTTTTATTTTGGATTTAGTCTTACTACTATTAGTAGACCAATTTTTGGAGTATTTGTTTGAACTAGATTTTTTTGAATAAGAATCTTTTTCAGATTTTGAATATTTTTTGTATTTATGGGATAACCTATATTTGGACATTTTTCTGCTACGACTTTCTCCACAGTCTTGACTGAGAATTGTTGTTCCTATTTCAAATTGTTTGTAGAAAGATCCTAATTCTTGGTGGGTTTTTTGCATCTCCTATTTTAAATGTTTTTGTAATTTTAAATCTTGGAAAATTTGTAATCCTTCCTTCTAGGTTAGACTAATTAATTCACCATAAGTCAATAAATTGTAAGGGATTTGATTTCCAAAGTTTTTTTTAATTTCATTCCTTACACTGTCTCCTAACAATGTTGGAAGTCCTCTAAGGAATTTTTCTTTTCAAAAGGGTTGGTTAGAGTCTTCTCTTAACATTACCCTTGTGAGAAAAGTGTTTTTGTAATATTAGAAATCACTAAGTCTTTTACATCTAAGATTTTAAAGAAGTACAACATTTTTATCCTTGAGATGCGAGGGATCTCCTACAAAATGTAGAGATATTGTTACAATCAAAGTTGCAAATGCATCTTGGATGGGCTAAGCATATTCATCTAAAAGAGGCATATCGTCTTCTAGGGTTTGTATGGAATCTAGAATCTCATACTATTATTGACTCGTGAGATGGTAATCCCACTAGCCTTTGAGTTGTCTTGAGAATCCTGCAATGAGCAGTTCATCAATAGCTCTATCTGGAGTTCCAGGTTGAGTTTTGTAGGCATTGGATGTCATCGTCATCTGTTGGAGTAGATTTAAAATATTATATTCAGACATACAATCTATATTCCATTCACAGATAATTGAGGCTTGAAATCTAGACTATGTAAGCATAACAGGTCTATTTTCCAATCCTATGTCTAGAGCTGTCAACAGAAGAGGTGGATTCCAATTTAGTCTGTTGATTTGTAAATTTTCTTATAACTTTTTGGAGTGTTTTGTATTTCAAAATCTGAAGTTTGTTCATCATGTTTATGCTTCTTTGAGAAGTTTGCGGCATTTTTTGTGCTACTAGGTTAGAAGATGATGCTTCTAATCTAAGTTGCAAGTTTTTAATGCTTTGACAAACTCAGATTAAGAGTTGCTTTGTAGTTCCTGTTGGTTGCTCTTAGATACCTTAAAGGGTTCGAAGATTGGAGTTTTTAGTTCATACAGCTTGGTTTCAGTATCTAGTTTCTCTACATGAGATTGAGAGGTGTTTGAATATTTTTGTAATTGTTTTATTTTTTTGTAATAGCTTACCTACGGTATGCAAATGAGCATTTGTAAAATTATTCTGTTAAATAATACTTTTTATATTTGTAGAGTCATCTTCTTATGTTCTTTTGTAAGGAGCTGCATCTACAGTTTGATCCAATGAGAAATCTTAATTTTTCTAAAAGGAGGATGTTAAGACTGAATTGTTCTCCCATCAAACATTTTCTATTCTGGAGTTATGTATCTGATTATAACAGAATTTTCAATTTTTGAAAATGGATATGAAATGTTGTTTTCAGAAACATACATTTTAAATCAATAAAAAAATAAAATATGAACTCTATGTTGGTGCACGAATTCATAAAACTTTGTTTGTATATATTTTCTAACTTGTAAGAAATTTTTGAAAAACCAATTTCTCTTTTTTGTATTATATTTGCATAAAAATCATCATGTAAAAAGTGTCTATCAACTACAAATTCTTTTTCAATCACATTTAATTCGTATTGAACGTTTTCTGTGATAGCTGAAAAAGTAGGTGAGATTGGTTCAGACTCATTTTCTTTTTGTAAATTAGTGTAAACTGGATGAAGGATATTTGAATAGTAGTTTACATTTTGTAAAGAGGTACTTGGTAAATTAGAAGTAGAAAATCTTAGTTTGAATGGAGAATTTGTAATTGAAGAACTTTCTTCATTTTTAAAAGGCAAATTTATAATAGAAGGTAGTTTTTAAAATTTAGTTAAATCAATATTTATGGTTCCAACTGTAGAGGAATCATCAGAAATCCTAAGACTCCTACTGAAACTCAATCCAACTCAACCATCATCATATTGATTTATTTGTTTTAATTTAGTGTTTGGTTTTGAAATTTTTTCAGCTTCTGCTAGAGGAAAGGCACCTTTTAAGATCCATTCTTCTAGCAAGGTTATATCTTTCCATTGAATAGATCTAGGAATTATAGTGTTAGATCTTGACAGATCTATTTGTAAAAGAAATGTTTCTCCCTTTTTACTTTGAACTTTATGTTTGGAAGTAAAGGCATAAATCATTGCTTTGTAATAAACTTCGTAAATCGAAGCAAAAGGAATAGATCCTTCCATCATTTTGTAGTTGTGGGTTTTGATTTGCAAAACAAGTGATTTTAAAATATTTTTATCATTTAAAGAGACTGTAAAATTGGGGTAATAGTCAAATGATATTAGTCCACTACATAAGCTTGACTCAATGGTGCTTCGTAGCGAATCGTTGAAGTTTGTAAACCTAACATCCTTAAGGACTGCTAAGATTGAGGTGTTTAGATATTCTTTTGTAAGAGGTTTAATACCAACTTGGACTAAACCCATATGAAGATATTTGTAAAGTTTTTCTTTGCATTTTTCTAAAGAACTATGAGAAAGTAGTTCTATACAAAAGGTTTTAAAATTTGTAGATATATTTCTTCAGTTTTAATTCTTTAATCGGTTTGGAAAACATTTAATTTTGAAACTTTGTATATTTGTTCTTTCTGTACTTTTGGAAGTTCCCAATCATTTATGGATTTTTCAAAGTTTTCAAGTATTATTTCTTCACATTAACGATCCTTTTCGTTTCAGTAGACGAGGTAGAAGAGTTTGAAAAAGAAATAGTTCTATACAAAATAGGATTCATATTTATATTTATAAAAGATTTTTTAAGTTTCAGTTATAAATATGACTACAGTTGCTAAGGAACGCAAAGGTTCACTATCCTAACTCGCCTTCACTCGGCCTTAAACGAGACTTACCACCTAGCTACGAATTTAGCGCAACGAAACTTGCTAGATCTAGTCTCCTAATCTCTCGAACCTTTTACCTATATAAATACAAAGACTATCTTATATATCACTACTCCCCCATGGCTCTGATATCAAAGGCCATAGAGGACCAAGTGGGAAGAGGTAACGGGTGAAGAAAGAACACTCTAGAACTTGAAAAATAAATAAATAGAATGAGAAAAATTAAAACTAAAATGTAAATGGAGAAAGAACAAAATAAATTTGTAAAAAAGTTTAAATATGAATGAAGATAATAATATTTATATATTATCAATGCGGTAGAGCCAGTCTGCTATGATAATACATCAATATATATTATCTTCAATGCAAATAGGCGATATAACCAACCATTAATGCTCATACAGATATTAAAATAAATTTGAAAAAGTTTGAAAAGAACTTACTTGAAAATTTTATTAATTTTGAAAAATTACAGGAGATCGTTCAAGGTAGTGGTTTTTTACAAAAGGTTGCTCAACACATGATCTTTCTAATTCTTACTACAAGAAGCAAAGAAAGATTTTTCTCTCTCTCTTCTTCTCTTGGAATTGTGAGATGAACTTCAAGAGAACTCTAAGGATGTTGTGCAAAAGATGAGATGTCTTCAAATAGTGGAGGAGACTCTCTTTTATTAAGGAAGGGAGAGACATCTTTATAATTTTTGAAAGGTTAGTTTAGAATAGTAAAGGTCACTTGTGAATAGTGACTGCCCTTTTGAATAGTATTTCTGAAAGGTGAATAGTGACTTATGAACAGTGTCTTGTCTGCTTGTTTTGGCAACTTCTGCTCAGCTTCACGATATTTCAGACAGGTACAAAATATTCTCTGATAGTCGTACAATAGTGACTTTAATTTTTCAATGATACATGTTTTGAAAAAGAAAGGTAAAGTGGTACCATATTTAATTTTGCCAGTCTTTTACTTTTCTTTTTTCTTTCTTTTCGTAATTTTTTGTTTCTTTTCCATTTTTCTTTTTTTTTTATGAATAGAAAAATTTACAAGAGGTTTTGTATAAGAGTAGGTATTCCTCCTTCATCACTGTCATTTCCAAAATCAATTATGGGTTCTGACTCTGAATTTGGTGCTGATGGATTTGACCTGCTTTTTAGTAACTGTTCCATTGTAGCAAAGAACTCTTCATCACTTTTTACCATAGCTAGTTAGGCCATAGCATGAGATCTTTGGGCTAGGAACAATTGATTTGAAGAAATTTGGGCCGAATTTAATGGTAGTAGGTTTTGGGCCTTAAGCCATTTTTGTATGTCATAGTTTGTAATATTTTTTGGGACATTGAAAGAGTCCCACCACTTGGTTTTGAATCTTTTGGTAATGGAATTAATTCCATCAACAAAATTAATTTCAAAGGACCATACGGTTACCTAAGGTAAGAAGAATTTTGAACAGAATAAGAAAAGAGGTGAGAATCTCTTTTCCTGAGGTGAAGGTTTGTAGTGAGTTTTGAAAAGGGTAAGGCTTTCCTTGATTTCTAGGGTTAGGATGTTTGGTATGACACCGAACAAGTTCCACTAGTGTATGATCCAGGAAGGGGCCTTTGAAAGGTTAAATGTGTTTTGGAAATAAAATAACCAGGAATGACTATTTTTATGATTATGGATATAAAAGATATTATACCAAGCTTGGTTGTAATCCCAGTAATTGTAATGCTGGCAATGGTCAATTTGATTTTGTAGGTTTATAGGGAAAATTTTGGGTTTTGTAAGCTTTTGTCTCAAATCAGTGGGATTAAAGACCTTTTGGATATGGCAAGTGGAATAGGGAATATTAGCATGGTTTTCGTTTAAATAGAAATATTTAAATTTTGCAGATCATGTGGCTTCAAGAATTGCCTGGTAGTATGATTGGTTTTTACCCAAATCATACGGTTTGAACTACCATCCACGTGGGAAGGCTTTTGAAACTATTACAAAGGCTTACTCATGGAAAAATTCATCCTCTATAATTAAAATATTTTGAAAACCTATTTTCACAATCCATTTAGAATACTTTTATTTTAATTTTGTCTATGACAAAATTATTTGAGAAGATGTAGGTTGTGAAAGAATGTTTTGAAAGGCAATTTATAAAATTTCTTCTGGTTGAGAAATACATTGAGAAAGGGTTTTAGAGGAGGAACATTCTCCTTTCTCAGTAGTTTTGGAAATGAGTTTTGAAGATTTACATATCTTAGCTTAGGTTGCTCTGGTAATGGTTTGTAATGCCCTAAGGACTTCAGGGAACTTGGATAGAGATTCTACCCATTTTTGTATTTGACTATTAGTCTCATGAGCTTGTGACTTGATGTACTGAAACTAGTTTTCTTCTTCCTCTTCAGCAATGACTGACCAAGAGCAAATTGGTTTTGCAGAGGTGATAACTTGTTTTGTAGAGCTTGGTTTTGGAGAAGTTGGGTTTTCAGCTTTTGCATTAGATTTTATGGGCATTATGGCATGTTTTAGAGGAACTATCTAGTTAGGAAATTAGGAATGGAATTTGTATCTCCTTTTTTAAATTTAATTTCAAAATAAAAAATACTTAAAATTGCTTACCATCTTACAAAAATCTATTTGGATGCAAGATTTTGAACATCCTTTCGTAAAACTTCTTTTATATATTTACAATCAATTCAAAGTAAAAAAAATTTATTCAACAAATCGCTTTGAAAATTTTGGATGCATAAAACAATTGCAAGAATTTCTTTTTGAATGGTAGAATAATTCTTTTGACAATTATTCTAGTGAGCAGAATGAAATTGTACAATATGTTCCCTCCCATTTTAGACTTGTTTTAAAATACCTCCTACCCAAGGTCAGATGCATCAGTTTCTACTATCTTAGGTGCTAAAGGATCAGCTAAATGTAAACAAGGAATGGTTTGCACTTATTGTTTAATTCATTGGAAGACCTCTGTATGTTGATCAATCCAAGGTTCAAGGTTTTTTTTAACCTATCATGCAACAGCTTTGCAAGATGGTTGATGTTTGGATAAAAATCTAAGACATAATTTAAACTTCCTAAAAATTGTTGGAGTTGAGTTTTGTCTAAGGTTTTATCAGGGAATTTGTTTGCAAATTCTAAACTTCTCTCTATAGGAGCGATAGTTCCTTGACAAATATAATGTCCTAAGAACTTAACTGTTTGGAAAAGAGAAATTTTAGATTTTGAAACGGCTAAACTAATTTGTTTTGTAACAGAGAAAAATGTCCTTAAATGTTTAAAGTGTTGTTTTATAGACTCTGAAAAAACAAGAACATCATCTATGTATACTATAAAAAATTTCAAATATGGGTTAAAAATTTCAGTCATTATTCTTTGGAATTCTGAAGGAGCATTTTTCAACCCAAACGGCATTACCATCCTTTCATATTATCCAAAAGTAATAGTAAATGCAGTTTGGGTTCTATCTTTTGGATCAATTTGTATTTGCCAAAATCCTGACTTCATATCGAATTTTGAAAATACAAATACAGAATGTAATCTTTGTAAAAGATCATTTTTATTTGGAATCAGATACCTAATCCATTTTAAAGCTTTGTTTAATAGTTTGTAATTGATCACTAGTCTAGGTGTTCCTCTTTTTATCTCTGAATTTTTATTCCTATAGAAAGCAGCACAACTCCCAGGTGATCTGGATTTTGTAATCAATCCTTTATTTTGCAAATCTTGAACTTCAGAACGACAATGTTGTTCTAATTCAGCGTTCATTTGTGTGGTTCTTGCTTTTGTTGGAATATTTCTTTCATCGAAACCATTTTCATATGGTAAATCTACTATATGTTGTTTTCGATTCCAGAAAGCATTTGGAAGATTAGCATAAATTTTCTTTTCTATTTGAGTTTTGAAATCATAATTTTTTTGTTGTACTAAACTATTTTGTAACTAATTTTCAATTCTTTGTAAGCAAACATCTTGCTAAAGGTGTTACAAGTGTTGTTTTTCCTTGTATTAAGATATTTAACTCATTATCATAAACTGAACAAGCTTTTATGATATTGAGGTTTCTAGTCTTAGGTTTTTCTATGAAAGGAAAAACAAGATTTTTTTTCTTTGTTTTGAAAGAAATACTATAAGATTTTATTTCTTTGTTTTGAAAGAAATACTATAAGATTTTGTCTCTTTGTTTCGAAAGTAATACTATCATAGTTGACGTTGTAGGGAGTTATCAAATAGATAAAGGTGTTCCTAAGATCATGCTATGATTTATATCTCTAACTAAAACAAATGAGGTTTTTAAGAGAAAATTTGAATTAGTTATGGAAGCTTCTGTTTTGTACTTGATTTGCATTTTTGAATTGTTTGCAGCTGATAAACATTCTTCTATTTCTTTATAGAAATGTTTTGGAACAATACCTTCCTTAATACAGTTTAGATCTGCATCTGTATCAAATAAGGCAATTGTATCTATTTTGAAAACTTTAGAAAATACGATCGTGACTTTAATCAAGTGTTTTCTGGAAGTAATCTCGGTTAAAATGAAGAGAAAATCTTTTGGAGCTTTCTCAAATCTTTCCAGATTTTGAATTTTCAAATTATTTTCTTTATCTTCCTCTAATTCTTCTGTTTTGGAAAAATAACAATTAAAGAGTTTTAAAGCTTTCGGCTTGCTTTTTCTTTTAATTGTTTTAATTCTATTTTTATATATTTTTTATTTCTTCTTGTAAACTTTGAAGGGTTACAGAAGTTTATTTTGTAGATTTTTCCTGTTCAGTATGTTCGTAAGATCATACGTACCTTTACTTGTAAAAGGCAGAAAAAAAGTTTTTTTTACCACATTTTCAATTTCAAACGATTTTAAAAGTATTGCTAAAAATTCTTTTTGTAAGTGTTAATCCTCAACTTGTGTAAGCATTTCTAAGATTAATTTTTCATCTTTTGTAAGAACATTTAATTTTTCTTACTTATCTACAATTGATTCTTTTATAGATTGTTCAAGTTCCTATTCAGATTCAAAATCAAAATCAGAACTTGTAATTGATTCATCAATTTGTAATTGCTCTTCATCTTCTATTTTTGAATCATTTTCACTATTAGAAGATTCAATTAAAAGAGTTGTTATTATATTCATAAAATTTTCTTCTAATTGAAGTTGTTGGAGTTTTTTATTTATTCGACAGTACTTAGAAGTATGACCTTTTTTACCACACCTGTAACAAGTGATGTCTTTTAGTTTTGTTTTAGATTTAGTCTTACGACTACTAGCAGACCTATTTTTGGAGTGTTTGTTTGAACTAGATTTTTTGTAATAAGAATCTTTTTTAGGTTTTGAATATTTTTTTGTATTTATGGGATGACCTGTATTTGGACACTTTTCTGCTACAACTTCCTCCACAGTCTTGACTAGGATTTGTTATTCCTATTTCAAATTGTTTGCAGAAAGATCATAATTCCTCCACAGTCTTGACTAGGATTTGTTATTCCTATTTCAAATTGTTTGCAGAAAGATCCTAATTCTTGGCGAGTTTTCTGCATTTCCCATTTTAAATGTTTTTGTAATTTTAAATCTTGTCAAGTTTTTAATCCTTCCTTCTAGATTAGTCTAATTAATTTACCATACTGTGAACCCCTCCCCCAGATGCAGCATGCTTCAGGATGCAATACAAATATATAATGGGATGAATGCACGTGAAAGTGTGTGTTAGTCGCCACCTGGTTTAATTATTTAAGGGTAAACTAGGAAAAACCCTATGACTCCCATTTTAATTTAATTAACCTAATTATTAGATTAATTAGCCCAATAGATTAAGGCATAGCCTACGAACCCAAGGTGGATCCCGAGACCATGTCATGCAATTAACTAACCATTTTTAAATGTGTATGAAATGCAGGGTAAAATGCTTTGAATGATTATGAATGATTTTGGAAAATTCTGAATGATTTTAGACTTGGTATTTGAGATTTAATCCCAAACATGCCTAC
>CAOGCB011201058.1:0-10204 GCA_948266635.1 Cnidoscolus chayamansa | reverse complement strand
GGAAAGAGTTTACCATATAGCGAATTCAGTTGTAGTTGCATTTTGGGTTCAAGTGCTGTGTAATTTTGCTGTCAAGATGAGGACCCAACAGAGAAAAAGTCTGTGTTGGGAGTAGCATGATGATCTCTTCTTCCATCTCTTTCAATGAAATTTACATATAAAGCTATATACGACGACACCTCTTGGTTCTTGCTAAAGATTATTCAAATGGGTATACAATATTACATTCCTCTTTCTTTCTCTTCCTAAATCTTTATTTTCTACACTCCCATTGCCACTTCTTCAAAGAATGTCACTTTAGATCAGCCTTTGATTTCAAATTGGGTGTTTCCGAGATCAAACTCCATTTCAGATGAGATTAAGTTTTCAAAACACACCCTCTTCATATTCTTTAACATGAATGAATGAAAAAAAAAAAAAAAACAGATCCAAAAGCAAAGAATTGGAATGAAAGGTGATTTCATTTCTAACGAGATATATTTTACCTCTTGAGTTCAAACAAATTAGTAAATTAAGCAGGAACAGGGAAATAAACTTTTCCTTGACATGAACATGATTAAATACAGTATAGAGGCCATTGGGGTCCTTAATTTTCAGCCCATCCTTTAATGGATGGATACAAATATGGCCTCAATAAGTTGGTTGTTTTCTGCAACCTTTACTGATGATGTTCCCTTGTTGGGGTTCATTAGATAGGACGCATGCATCTTATCTTCTTTATATATTTAATTTTTTGGAAGATTTGATAAATATAATTCTTTAAAAATTAATTAAAATTTGCAAAACTGAAAGCTCAATACATAATAGCACAAAAAGGAAGTGAGATAATAACTTCAAAACAAGCCATCTTATAAGCTTTGCCCAAAAGGGACAAGAGTGAGCACCACCATTAACCACAAACCACAAGCCATGTGGGTTGTGGCCATTTCTTATACTTTCTACTGTCGCCTAACCCTGTGGTTCAATAGCATTTCTCGAAGCTCAGCTGGGTCGATCTCAGCACCACAATTAGCTGGCCTGTAGTACCCTGTGATGGGATCTGGAGACCACGCAGATGAGTCTCCTGAATCTTCTTTAATCACACCCCTTTCTACCACTTTCCTCACCATACCACTCCTTGAAACTTCCCTACTAAAAACTGCCCCTTGTGGCGCTGCCGCATAGCACCTCCTGTTTCATATTAGTTAATATCAACAAATCATATAAATTGATGGAAGCATGCTTAGTCATGATCAATCAATTCCTTTTTATTTTTTCAGTCATGCAATAAAGCATAAACGAATCATCTTCAATATGACAAGCAAATTGCTAGAACACTTTTTAGTAAAAGAAAATCGAAATATAGAAATATGTACGAATAACATGAAAAGAAAAAGAGCAAGAAGAGTTGTATACTCACCGGAAGATCGAAAGGGAGAGACCATCGATGAGAAGCCTAGCGTAGGCGAGAGAGGGAGCCATTTTTTTATTCCTTTGATATGTGTGTGTATATATATATATATATGAAGGTGATCGTCCGCAGAAGGAAGCTATTCCTATGAGAAATGGATTCTCAAGAAGAGCTTCTTCTGCAGCACCTAGCTTGCGGCTAGCTCTCTTTGCTCTGGCAGTGCTGATGGAAGATTAGGGTAAACTTGGGTTTTTATATATAGAAATTTAGAAGCGCGTCGTCCCACTCCTTACATCAATATATATTTTTTAAAAGATTTTTTTTTTTTAATGAATGATTTGCATGGAATTGATATTCCAAACCCAGATAATTATAATTTAATAGGTAATTAATTGAACTAAATTTGTATTAACGAAGAGTTCTGTTCTTGATTGTATACATTAGTGGGGTGATATTCTCTTGATTTCTTTAATTGGGCCGACATTCGAATATATATATTTTAAAATTAATTTATTATTACTTCTTTATCATTAGTATATAGTAATATTAATAAAAACATAACAAAATGAGATCATATAAATTGATTGTTTTTATTATTATGCTCTGATCTAGGGTGGTCATGATGTGATGATTGATTAGGACAAAATTAGGTATAGGAAAGGGTGCCTCTATTCAACCAATAGATACTTATATGGAATATAATTCTTATATATATATAACTATTATCAACAGTATAATTTAATCAGAAAGTGGGTCTAAAATAATAATTTACATATAACAGGTGGTGTGGAATTGTGCATGAACATCAAACATGAACTTGAACATGAACATGAACTTGCACTTTCTTCAAGGGAAAGCTAGTGAGTTCACGAAACTTTGCGACTTGAGGCATCATCGCCATCATTAGTGCCACGCCAACCCCACTTCCTAATCCTCTCTCCATTATCATTTACCACCCCCTTAGCTTTACTTGACAAGTGTCCTTCACTCGTAGTGTGATTGGTTTGATCCGCACACGTACGTGTCATCCTATTTTCCATTTGGCCTCCCTACATTATTCATCAATCCAACTGGGGTCGGCTCATCTTTAACTCATTATTGTTAGTTTGATCAAGTTACTGCGTTTATCACGATCAATTATGAATTATAATCAAAATTACAAATACTTTCAATTCATCTGAGCTAGAATTCAATTATGTCTATATTGATTTTTCAATTAAGTTTCAAGAAACACTAGAAGAGTCCCATAAAAGTGTTATATGAGTGCCAAGTTTCCATTTTTGCAAGAATACAAACAGTTGGTGGGTGCCATGACCGCGCCTTTCCCTTCTCAACACTTCTACAATACAAAGCGCCAATCTTTCATTTGCCAGGCACCAGCAGACACCATGGCTACATATGTATGCTAAGGCCTCTATATATTCTACGATGGCACTAGAGATTTTGAAATACTTCACCTTCTACACATGAACCCGAACGAGAATGCATTTCTAATACAATGGGGCTGATGTAACAAGCACATAGACGAATTAAATGAGAAAAAAATAATAATAGTGCAATTGAAATTGGTTTAAATATAATGAATATATTACTAGGTCTTCAATGTGATAGTGCAAGCAATTTACCGTCTGGAGAAGTTGAAATCGGAGGTGATAGTGGTCTTAGACTTCTCACGGAGACAGCGACGGATCACCGATAATTCCGGCGCCACCGACTTTAATGCACTCCTGGAGAAAGTTCTCGAGAGACGCTAATACCAGATTGGCTTCGGCCCAAAATATCACAATATTGGGGCTTCCTAAACTACTGATATCTTTACTAATTAAAATAGACCAAATGGGTAAAAGAATATTTCAAAATTTTGTTGATAATTCGATAATGATATGAAAATTCATACTTAAAATCTGCAGTTTTAAATGTACTATATTGTCTTAATTTAAATTCAATCTACTAAAAATTCAGTTTATCTTAATTTTTTTTATAATAAAATAAATTTGTTTTTATTTTTTCCAACTTGTTTGTCAAGAGTGTACGTTAATTTGGAGGGTCAAGTGTATCGACATTCCTAGCAGAACCTTTAGAAAACATTCGGATGGAGTGTAAAACTTGCCACCCATCTAAACATCTATTTAGGAATTCAGTAAAATCATTTCTAAGCTATGAAAGTCTCACTTTTACTTCTAAAAGAACAACATAACCTTTAAAAAGAAAAAGGTGCGCAGGAATGTTAGAATCAATAGCGCATCAGGTTGTAATATCCGCGGTGTTCATCGGCACAAATTATGAATCATCAAATTACTAGATCTACCGGAAGGAACAAAAAATACATAAATTCTTGGCAACAATTAATACAATCATATTCCAGAATTTGGGATTTTATGCTAGTTACATGGGGTGATTCATATTTGACAGATCGTGCTATGTGCTTGTACAGAAGAACGATTGAGCCCGTTCTGGAACTCAACCCCAAGGATGCTCATTCTATGTTGAGAAATTTATATTTCAACCCCATGTTCGTTTTTGGCAGACCAATAAGAACCCCATTTGCCATGAATTCATATGATATATTGCACCCAGTGAAACAAAGATATAAGGAACACGACCACTAGAACCGCCTGATATCTTTAGGCGGCTTGAAGTTGAGGGGATGAGTTTCTGGGGTCGCAGTTTCGTCTTCTTTCCACATTTTAATAGTCTTGTCTGCCTCACACGTAACAAGCCTTGAACCAGTCGCATCATAGCAAAGAGCATAGATACCAGCTTCACTATCCAATGAGCCTGAAGCAAAAGACATTATTGTTAAACTTTTCATTCCACATTAAAAATGAAAGGGAAATGATGGAGAGAGGAAAGGTCATACCAGGTTGAACAATTGTTTGGGCTTGCTGGAAATTATGACCGCTCTTCCAATCCCAAAACCACATACTCCCATTATCACCTTCAACAAAATTCAGGGCAAACAATGACAAAATGCAGTCAAAATGGAACTTGCTCCTCCTATCCATTAGACAACTATTTTCAATTTCAGCTAAAAAGTCAAAATGGTTGTTAGCAGTCATCAGGAGGGCAGCCGAAACCTAAGGCTACTGCTTTTTGGATCAGCATAAAAGTTGATATACTAAGTAAAAGCATGATCCTGACTGATTGGTTCAGATGTTTATGAGATATAGAGAGGCAAGTTAGTGATTAGACCACTAGAGCTGACACTGGATATTGGCCTTACTACTCCCAGTCTGTGATCCAGTCACCTCCAGATGCCAATTATCACATCATGACATATGACACCAAGTAGAACAAAGATGACAATTCATACTGGCCTGAGTTTTATCAATTTATATAAAGATAGTTCGCACCTCCTGTAACCATTACGCCTTCCTCATTGACGGCCATTGCATTGATGATGGTTTTCTGCTGAGAGCTGATCAAATGGAAAGTTAAAATTTCAGTTTGTTAAAATTAACAACATGAGCAGTAAAATTTGAAAGTTAATAGAATGAGTCACAGAAGTCATTGCACTTTGCATCTGTAGTTTTGCAAATGTGTATGTGCACCAATGTACGTCTACTTTTTTTTTTTTTATCCTTTAAAGGAGCTTTTGTTCATTTCAGATATTACCAGATTCATTTCATTGGACAAGCAAAATTTTGCACCTATCATTTCTGCATGGTTTAAGGAAATTAACAACAAATCAGTCACTAAGAATGTCATTTTGGCACTTTCTTACAAGCTCAATGTATGATTTTTATAAGTGAACAATCTATGGACTGACACACTATCTCATCATCCTTGTTCGCAGTTCCACTGGTGGATAACAAAATAGTACTGTCTAAATTAGGATTAACGGGCAGCCTACTTTACCGCCCATGAAGGATGGTATCAACGTAATGGGATGAAAGGCATGCACATACATGTGCACATTAAATATGCCAAAACCAATTTCTAATTTCTCATGATAAATAAAGCAATCAATGATAAATATTATGAAGCTTCCTTGCCACTTTCTCTTTTTGATATAAGGAATTGATCTTTACTAATCAAGAAGAGTCATCATCAACAATCTTGAGTCATCAAATATACACCGCATATAAAATATACTCAACTAAGCATCAATTGGCTACATTGCCAGTATCGTATACTATAGCTAAAAACTTACAGCATGTTGTGCAAGAATTCTCCTTTAGGAAGGCCAAATTTCTTTATGTTGTCAGCTGATGCAGAGGCAAAGCAATTCCTGAACAAAGTAAAACAAAAGAATATGAATTAAGAATGCTGAATGACCACAACATTATCAAATACAGCCTTCTGATTTACCGAAAGTAATAGATGACATATAAAGGCACCTACTCAGTAGGATGCAGTGCCATGGCTCGAACAGATTTCTTGTGGTGCGTGAGTGTTAACATAGTCTTGCCTTTAGGAAAAAATTAACAGACATGATAAATTCCAAAAACTACAAATAAACGAGAAGAGAAAGAAAGAGAAATCTCACAAGATATAGGAAATTACCATATAAATGACATGATAAATTTCAAACACTACATATAAATGAGAAGAGGAAAAAGAGAAATCTCAGAAGATATAGGAAATTACCATATCTAAGATCCCAGAATTTAATGGTTGTGTCATGGGAACCAGTGACGACTTGTGGATCCTATAATATATATAAACACAATTACAACAATGTTCATTTGACAACAAATAAAGAGCTTAAGGTGAAAATAGTACATAATTTATTGCTTGTCTTGTCTTAATAGTACATAAGTTACGTGCGAATGTCCATATCAATATCATTAGGTATTACTAGCAAGGTGATAATAACACGTTCAGAGAAAGAAAAAATCCTGAATC
The DNA here is from genome assembly GCA_948266635.1 of Cnidoscolus chayamansa. NCBI lineage: Eukaryota > Viridiplantae > Streptophyta > Magnoliopsida > Malpighiales > Euphorbiaceae > Cnidoscolus > Cnidoscolus chayamansa. The sequence continues at coordinate 3,966 of CAOGCB011201058.1, read as the reverse complement.
AGGAACAGAGAAAAAGAAAGGAAAAATAACAACAACAATAATAAGACTTGTATACCGTTGGTCGAGTAAAAACTGAGCATACTGTATTATCATGCCCAGACAGCGCAAAAACTTGAACTTTTGTACGAACATCCCAGACCTGAGAATTTCTCCCATAAGTTACCTTTCAACACCTCCCATATAGAGGGGGGAAAACTCAATAATTGTTTAGTGGATAAACAAATATGCAGCATTCGCTCCTGAAGTGAATTTTGGAGGAAAAACCATACCCGGCAAACAGAATCCCGTCCCCCAGTTAGCAAAAGGTCAATAGTGGGATGAAGAGCCAAGCAATAGACACCACTTAAATGACCATGATAAGATCGGACAACCTAAACAGCCAAACATACATTTCAACAATCAGCCAATTAAATCATGACTGCTTTGAATCATTTTTTCCAATTGATAAGTAAGTTTTAAATAGTTGAATTAGGTTGAAGATTCACCTTGTTCTGTTCAAGGTCCCAGCATTTCACCTGTTTGTCATCACCAGCAGAAAACATGTAGGTATGTCTTTGGCTGACAGCAAGACCTTTAAGGGAAAAGCACTCGTGCAATATTAATATCTTAACATCACAACTAGTCAACAGTATCTTACATCGCAACTAATCAATAGAGTGCCTCCAACAATGATCTCAACCAACCTCGGATTTGTTCAATATGTCCAGTCAATGTAAGCTTCAACCTTCCACTCGCTAAATCCCATATCTGATCAACCAAAATTAAGGGAGAGAAGAAGTCTGTCAGAAAAATGATTCTCCAAATGTGTAAGTCTAATATATTATTGTTTGAATGAGACACACATACGACAAGGAATTCTAATTGAACAAAACTATTTTAGAATTACCAATAGATAGTAACTTTTTCAACAACATAGATTAATGAAGCGAAATTGTCATCCATTTTCCCAAAAAGACCTAATGATGGGCAACATTCTAGTTAAAATGGTCCAGGCACCCAGTTTTTTTAAGATTTTAGCATTTTTCTGACAAGATCTGCAAAGTATTTTCTAAATATCAAGAAGGAAATGATATTAGTTTTTGGAATTTGCAAATCTCCAAGTTTTGTAATAAAATATTCAGATGACGCCATAAAAAAATCAGAATTTAATACCTTAATTGTACGATCCGCAGAGCCAGTACAAAACCATGAATTACTTGGATCAAATGCAACAGATCTCACCCATCCCAAATGGCCACTTATGACCTACATAATCAATTCAATGAATGTCAAAGACCACCTTATATGTAAGAAATTGCTACAAAAGCCAACAACATAAAGACAATTTCAGATGATATGCCCCACTCAATACATTAAGTATCACTAACAACCTAATGACAAATACATCAACCAACCCAAGAAGCTATAAAAGGCTATAAGTAGAGACATTCAGAAAAGGGATTAACCAATACTGCAAATTTAAGATCTAAGATTATCAGGGAAGCCAAAAGTTTGACAATCATAACTAAGGGCAATTATGTCTAAATGATGCAGACATAAGCAATAAAAGCAAGTTCTTCCAACTATTTTACTGCTATAATTATTAAAGGAACAAATTTGATTAATTTTGTATTTGCAATTTCTTGTGACAAGTAATTTATTTAATTTTGTAATTTGAAAGTAATCACAAATTTGATATTATATTGCCATCCATGTCACTCAATAATAACAAAACTTTACCCTGTAGTTCTTCCATGGGGGATGCCACACAGGACGTGGCCATTTGCTTGGGATCCTTTCCATTATAGCAGATGTAGAGAACCTACAAGATGGAGAGAATATATGTTAATGCCAAAATATGTTATGTTATTTAGCAAACATGAGGAATTGTAATGCATATTACACAACCAAAATAATGGAATACCTCATATAATATCAATTTGTGATCCTTAAGTACACTTAAACATTACCATCTACAATAATTTCAAATTCTTTATTTCTTTCATCATGCTATATACAGTAACGGAAAACGTATCCAATTAAGTTTCCACTATATAGCAGCAGAAAGAAATGAATTTTAAAACTCTAGGCAATGAAGGAAAACATAATCAGTCCAGCAACCAAAAACATGGCATCATGTAGACATGCCTAATAGATTATCAGTCATCAGAGCAACCACAACATGGAGGAAAACTGAAACCTTTCAGATGATCCAAGACCAGAAATCACTGCAGTGCTTTTGCCCTGAGGACCAAGGTCATTTCTGAAAAATGAGGCATAGAAACAATCAGCATCAACAGAAAAACTTTATCTCTACAAAAAAAAAATGATAGAAGAGATAAATGGAAAAAAAAAAAAGCAGTGAGAGATATGAGAAAGATAAGATATAAAAGATGAAAATCACCATCCACAAACTTCCTAAGAAAAGAAAAAGGGAGGTGCAGAAGGAGGAAGAGCACTCACGATCCCTTTGGTTGCAGAGATGGACCAACAACCAATGCATTTTGAGCCCCACCCTTCTGTGGTTCTCTAGAATCATCTGGACCTGAATTGAGATGAAAAAGCTTTATGCAGACATCAAGGCTTAGGCACATCAAAATATGATACTGAAGTCTACAATATTATTGAAAAAATATCTCAAAAGTGACACCTGTTCCAATTGGAGACAAAATCATTTGCCTTTACAACAGTGATTCACAGAAAACAAAATTTCTATTGTAGTTCTTTGCTTGCTTGAACATAGCATCTTCTTGATTATATCAACAAAAATAGGGGATACAGGGCACAATTTTCTTAAAACAAAGAAATAAATGGTTGAGCACAACAAGTTTTGGACATAAAAAGGGATACTGAACCATGCCTCATTCCATCTCACCCCCTCAACATTCCTTAGTGGAATTTTAACATCTAAGGCTTCAGTAAGCCTCAGATACATGATTGCACACAGAACCACATATCAGGTAGGCACTTGAAACCAAGACCTTTAGGTTCATGAGCATTGTGTTCTGCCATAGAGCTACAAGTTTAGGTTCTTACTTCAAGCTAAGCACAATCAGGGCGATTTCCTCAATCTGTAGACAACCTCATACATCGGAATGGAAAAAAAAAAAAAAGCAACCAACTCAACAAATGCAAAACGAAAAACTTACCTGGAAGAGCGAGAACATTGGAAGGCGTTGAAGATTGATTGCCACGATCGGTTGTAGTAGAATTCACTGGTCTTGGAAGTTCATTTGAGCTTTTAATTCCTTTGTACTCAACATTTATCTAACAGCGAATTAAAATTCCTTACAACCGTTAACACAACAGATTCTTGCCTAAATCAAATCTAAATTAAGTAAACCAAAGAGAGTTCACTAACCTTGTGTCTCAAGCGAATATTTTTACTGCATCAAGACAATAAGAAAGCCAAGTGGTTTTCAGATGAGGTGTAATTAAAACATGAAAACCAGAAAAATTAAGGTTCGACAGTAACCTTTCGGGATCGGGAGGAGCTAACTGGCCGTGAATTGGAGAGAATAGATCGAGTGCGCGCTTTAGAGATTTAAAACTGAGCTTCTTGACGGACTGTGGCTCTACTGGCTCCATCTCCTGGGTAGGCCCAGGCATTTAGTCCTTCAACGGACTCTGCAAGTAGCTACCACCAGGGAACGCTAGGGTTTTTGAGAGAGAGGAGGGGGCAAACTCAAGAGGGGATTCGAAATTAGAACGAACCCGGGTCCGATTCAATGCCCATTTTAGTGTTCAGTGTTGAGTCGATACTCGTACTATATCCCCGTTTTGTAACTAACACGGCCGTGTATAAGATTGCTTTTATTATTATTGCTTTTTTTTTAGTAAAAGCAATTTTTTATTATTTATTAAAAGAAGAATAATCAAAATAACCATAAATATCTTTTTATTTTGCATATATTATAAATTTAAAATACAATTAACTCAGTCAAATTGATTTATTATTTTTATTTATATTTATATTTAGTGATTATT